>JAXGGA010011352.1:0-42822 GCA_038373865.1 Uloborus plumipes
CCCCCCCTAGTTTTGGGCTAGAATGAATAAAAATCAGTAAAGCAGTAGTTTATAAATAATAATGTATCGTGAAAAATAAAACAGACATAAATAAAAATTAATTAATAGTTTAAAAAACTAAAAAACGCGCTTTTGCAGCTGTATGAACTGAAAAGAAAAAATAATATTTTATTGTAAAGTTTGTTTAGCAGCGAAAGGCTGTCCCACATCTAACCAAGAATAATATTTCTTTTTTTTTTTTTTTTTTTTCAAAGTAGCTGAAAATAGTAGGAATAAAATTCCCGACCGAACAAATAATTTTAATTGAAAAAAAAAAGCTGGGGGGGGGCGAGAGAGAGTCTCCATTCACATTTTAGTAGGAACTCTGCATCAATGCAAACACTAAAAAAATAGCTAGCGATAAGAAATTTAAGACACCTAATATCAAGCCCCCCCCCCCCCCCCCCCATTCCCGCTTTTTTTCTTTTTTGCATAAAAATTGTTTTTTGGGTCGGTTATTTTATTCATATTATTTTAAGCTAATTTAAAAGAAATATGTTATACTTATCCATGGGACATCCTCTACTAACGCACATACTTAACGTTAAAATATTATTTTTTTACTTTTTAGTTCTTATTGCTACAAAAGCGTAGTCTTTTTTTTTAACTATTGATTAAAAAAATTAATCAATAGTTTTTAAAAAAAAATTCTTTTTTAGTCTTGCTTGTGCTATGAAAAAATATTTATTTTAACACAACTCAAAATATTTTTTATTCATGAAATTTCGCAAAAAAAATGACTGGGGGGGGGGGACGAAAACATTCGAAACTAGGAGCTCTCAAACTCTAAAAAGAATGCTCATACCTCAAGGTATAACAGAGTTGACCACTAAAAACGTTCAATTGCACCGATTAATTGCCTATCAAGTGGTTGCCTAATCGAACTAATCCATAACAACCATACAATCTTGTAATACACCGCCAACTCGGTCATTTCGATCCATGGACTGCAGTTTCGTGCTTATTATGCACTCATCAGCATGGAATACGAAAGTGACCGAGTTGGAGGCAAAAATCCTCTTATAGAGCGAAGAGAGCCAAAAAAAAAAACTGGCAGCTAATGTGAAATTGGAATACCAGCGAGCCACCACAACTTGGTACGGTACATACAACTCGTAAATTTTATCAAACCCGACTTCTACATTACGTTTCACGAACCAGGAAAACACACGATAGTGAAAAAATGAAAAATAAATTTAAAATGTTGCAATCGAAAAAGCATTATAAAATATGTTCCTGGACGCATAATTGTTTTGCCCTCATGACCAGGCCCGTCATTTGGGCATAGATCTTAAAAGGAATAGATGAGCCTTTCTCCCCCTGCGCAGTGTATTTCGCCCGGGGAAAGTGGGGTCAACATGATTCTTCCGAAAGTCACGTGATCATGGGACTTCGTTTCTCCCTCCTCTCGGATAACAATGCGAAGCTTCCGTCGTTTAAATACTAGCGTTGTCTGAAGATATTTGACTTTCTGAACAGCAGAAATATTTCTGCCAAAGGTAATAAGCGTCCCCTGCAGAGTCAAACTTCAGAGCATTTTTAAAAAATTACTGTAGATGTGGAGCCTTATATTAGGTCACTAAAAACAAGCAATGGAAAATTCGTTTCCGAAAGTCCTCTGAAAACTGGGTTTTTAGGTTTCTTAATTTCTATAAATACTGGGAAGATTTAAAAAATATGTAAGGGTGCAAATTCTAGTTCTAAGTTGCGTAATGACCAATAGGCTTTCTCCGGATTGAAAAGTTTTTCACTGCGATAAGTTTGTGAAAGGGCTTCAACAATAATTTGACCGTCAGGCAATTTCGAAGTGCCTACAAAAAGTTATTAATTCATACTGAAGTTTAAGACTTTAGTTTATCGAGCTACGTTGATTTTGACAAAAAGTAACCGGTAAATTTAAAGCATAAATTTGAAGCGTAACAAAAATACCCCCCCCCCCCTTGGAAGAATGCAACTTTTATTCCAATTCCCCTGATGACTACTAAAAGAATTCAGAAATCATCTCTATTAACATGACACAATTTCTTTATGACTTGACACAATTCGTTTACGGTGTTACTGACTACATTATTGGATTTGTTGTTCGTAAAGTGCTTTCTGTTGTAAAGTGCGACTACTGTAACGCAAAGTTAATTACAACACAAACCAAAAAACAGGCCTAGTAAAAATTTTGGGACAAATTCAAGTAACGGTTGAATCCAACCAGCAAAAGTTCAAGAGGTGTAGTACATTTGTGCAGAACTGAAAGTGTTTTTCAAAAATGTGAAAAAGTTTTGGGAATAAAATATGAAAATATAATGTTACTCATCATTACAAGAGTTACGGGAAAGATCTTCCACCTCCGTTTTTATAAATTTAAATGAGTATATGCTTGAAACAGAAGCAGCTTTGATAATTACATTAATAAGCTAATAATATTAATCGTTATAAAATATTTAAACATTGGAATGTATCACGCTGTTGATTCATACAATTAAAGTAATTCACAAAGTCACTTAGGAGACTGACAAAATTAATATTGTTTATGGGACAATAATCACTAGTTTTCTAAACGTTTGGGTTTAAATAGTAAGATTTTTCATACTTTGTGGGACGAAAAAAAGCGAGTATTTGAGGAGAAAAGTCAAACTACCATTCATGTATTTTAAGATTGGGCTGAAAAGTAACAAATAAATTTATTTTCTGAGTACTTTTAAATAAGAAAAATATTGAAGTTGTCTAAAAATCACAAGCAAAACAAAGTTATTGTTTCATTAATATATAGTTAGAGCCTACAGTAGATGATTTTTTTTTCGGGGGGGGGGGTGCAAAAGGTCTATGCCTCTCCTACAGGGAAAAAAATTCATTATGCCACTATTTCTAACTTATTTCTTCAAAGTAAAATTTTTTGAACTGTATTTCTTTCTTGTAGACTATAAAAAAAATGTTGAGGGGCGAAAGTCAAACTACCACTCGTGTAATTTAAAGTTAGGCTGATAAGTAAGAATTTTTTTTTCGGAGTACTTTTAAATGAAAATGTATTCAAGTTGTCGAAAAATCAGTAACAAAACAAAGTTATTTTTCATTAATATGTAGTTGGGGTCTTCTACAGTACGGATTTTTTTTGTGGGGGGTGGGAGAAGTCGAGGAATCTGTCCCCCCCCCCCCCAAAAAAAATCTTCATAAAGAACATTGAATGGATCTATCAACAAAAGGAAAAAAGGAAAAAATGGAGTCGGGCGAGCACATTTTACTTTTTGGTGCCCCTCTTAAAAACAGTTCCTGCATCCACACCTAAGTGTGTAAAGGCTGCAAATGTTACTTGATTGAAGGAATTTATGTATATTTCAGAATATTTACTTTTGTATTTCTAAATTCATTTATGGTTAAACATGTAGTTTTATGCAAAATTGTTGTAGTGACTTAAAAAGTTATGACAAATAATGCATTGAATCCATTTCTCTGTATTAAAAAAAAAAAAGGAAAGAAAAAAAAAATTGAATTAAACGAAAATTTGGAAGATTTATTATACTTAAGATTTTTTCTTCTATATTAAACATTGAAGGCTTCTGTTTCCAAAAATATTTAAAACACTTAAAAGAAAGTTTTAATAGCTTATGCATCTGCTTCAAAAAGTTAAGAAGGAAAACTGTCTAATGCTTTTATTTCCTTTTTATCATTCAAAAGATCACGGTAAAAAGCGATCCTTTTCGATAAGGGAAAGCGTTGACTGTGCGGAGTGTCCCATGATCACGTGGTGTCCAGCGAGGGATGTTGACGCGCGCTGAGAGGAGAAAAAGAGGGGAGAAGGCCTATCTATTCCTTTTAAGATCTATGTATTTGGGCTATCAATTGACCGATAGAGAAAATTACAACGTAAAGGAGGCACAAATAAGCAGGGATACTGCAGACACGTGTTTCGGCATTACGTCTGTGCATCCATAAACTCAAAAAAAAATTTTTTTTTGCATTGAAAAAGGCGTTCCTTGTAACGCCGAAACACGTGTCTGCAATATCCCTGCTTATTTGTGCCTCCTTAACGTTGTAATTTTCTCTACATCAATAGCACAAAGGTATTTGTAAACTTTATCAATCGACCTTCCATTGACTTTGGAAAATCAAAGTAATTACTTATATTCCGAGGGAGGACCACCCGGATTCCTGGACCCCTATCAGATGCTGGGGCAGGGGGGGATTTTCGGGTTGTCCTCTAAAACTATTTACTGGTTGCGCCAATGTTTTGGTTAAGGCATCCCAGGTAGCACAAACCATCGGGTTTACGTTGGTGAAAGGTTGAAAATGCATCGCAACGGTTGGATTAACGTTCGGTTGTAAATCGGTTCTTTTTATAACACTTATCCGATCATTCGAATGATCGGATGAGCGTTTAAAAGGAACCGATTTCCATCCGAACGTTAATCTAACCTGTTTCCAACTTTCAAACCTGTTTCACCTTCACGCCCAACTTGTTTCAAGCTATCGTTGCTGATTTGTTAGTGGGTGACGAAGGCGTAATGGAAGGCTGTAGAGGGCTCGGCGGGGGTGAGGAATGCGCAGTAGAGCCATTTATTTTCATTCCAATGACAGAATATATCCGGATCACACGTGCTTCCGTAGCTCGAAGCTCAATCTTCGTTCTTCGCTGTATATTTTCAATCTCCCAAAGTAAGTGAAGAACTTTATGAATGCTCTGAATTTCATGTTTTAATTTATTTAGAACTAGCGGTACCCGCACGGCTTTGCCCGTGGTATAAAATTAAAAGTTCATTTGTAAAATAATTGATATAGCAGAAAAAATGCTCTATTTTAGTTTTATTCAACTATAATTCCTTCAAAGTGATATAAAGATCTGATATGGACCCCACACTACTTAATTTTACATGTAAATTTCTTGGTAGATGCCTTAAGTGCTAAAATAGTGCTTGGAGTGAGCAAGATAACAATTCAAACATTTGTATCCCTAGTTTGCTACGAAACAATGCAAAAAAATGTTTTACAGTGATTAATCTCCTAAATATCATCGATTTTAACATCATTCAGTGGATTTTTTCGCAAAATATCGCCAACAGCGCCAAATTGAACCTAAATTAAAAAAAAAAATTTTTTTCGCCAATTGGCGTCAAATACTTGGCGATCAAAAGCTTGGCGATATATCGCCAAGTGGTCGCGCAAATTCATATCACTTTTGTTAACCAATTCATATCATCTTGCATTGAAAACACTGATTTACCCGATAAATGGGGTAAAACACCCCCTTGGAACATTCGAATGCAACCCCAAGGGAGATGGACAAAAATAAGCCAAAAGAGAAAATAAGAAAAATTTTTTGATAACAGGGCAACCCTGGAAAAAGAAAGAAACAAAAATAAGTATGAACACGTAACCATAGTACCAACATGAAAAGTTGATTTCCGTTGATAAAATAATTAATTTTATCTCTCTTTTCAAACAAATTTTATTCTAAAGCTCAACCATTTTAGAATCGTTTGGCTTGCTTTACTGAAGGTAAGCCTTGAATTTCAGGATTCTAAAAACAATTGTTACAGCTCTCCTGATAATCGTAGAAACTTCGAAAAAACTTCATTTTGTGCAGAAAATTTCAAGCTTTCGAATGACATAAGACTTGAAAATGTGTGTGAAATATTTCTTCCCTATTTTATCGAATTTCCGCTAAGAATTCGAATAGAAAAAGAACGAAATGGAATTTTCGAAAAATCGCTTCGAGGTGCAAAACTACATGCTACAAACTAATTTTGTGCCAAGTGGCATGAAAATCTACAGAACGATTTTGGCGCTACGCGCGTAACAGACAGACAGAAAGAAAGAGAGACAAACTTTCAGCTTTATTATTAGTAGAGAAGAGATGGGTACTTTTGAGTGTTGTGTGATGGTTTTTAATTGGTTATCTTGTTCTTTAGTATAATCTATGCTGTATGTACGGTGATGTAATTTTCACGATTTGGTCCCATTTATTTCTTTTTGACTATTTCAATATCCTTTATTTTTACTCACCATTGCTCGGAATTTAGTGTCAGTGATTTGAATAATTTTCATCCTCATTGTTCTGTCTTTGATTTAGCAAAAAGCAAAGGGGTTTGTTACTCTTCTTTTAAATGTAAGAATAGTTCTAATTATACAAGTTCCACATGTGTTGCATGAAAACAAAACAGTATCTTTTAATGATTGTTTTCTTGTTGAAAATAACGTTGAAACTCCTTTCGGTATAAAAAACTGAAGTTGAAAAAAAAAATAAATAAAATGCTCAGTTGTGCATTTTTTACAATATTCAAAATTAACCAACTCCTTTTCGCATCATTAACTTGTTTTGAAGATATAGCTGAATCCTTGTGTTTTTTTTTAGCGAATATTATTTAATTTTACAAACTTTCATATTTTCTGTGTTTTTTATATTATATTTATATGTCAGCTGTGCTACTGCTCTATGTCCATGGATTTGCGTTTTTTACACTGGTGATTAAAAGAAGAAAAAAGACTAGTTGGGTTATTTTTAATGGCAGGATTTTATATTCTGTCTTAAGAATAATCTTGCTGGTGATGAATATTTCCTGAAAAGAAAAACAGATGCGCGAAGTAATTATTCAAAAGGGGAGAAAAAAAGGTAAAAGTTTCTTTGTGAATCAATATTTAAGTTTTTTGTGTTCATATGTATAAATTTATATTGAAATAACACGAGAAAATGTTGGTTATCCGTTGTTATTTACATCGGAAAACGTTTGGAATTGATTGGTTCGCTGTTGTTTTTACATTGGAACAACGTTGGAAAAGCGTTCAGATAACGTTGGAAACCAACCGTTGTATAACCGTTTTCCGACGGTGCACATTAACGTATGTTCTAACGTAAGAGACCGACGTTGGTCAAACGTAAGGTTATAACGTTGGCCCATCGCTCGTTTGCTAGCTGGGATTCTAATCAATTCAAGTACCAAATTACGGTGTTTACTCTTCTACGGCACATAAGGGACCCCCCAAGTTCTTTATTTACGGGCATTAGCGCCTTGTGTTCCAGGTAGAAAACATCTCAAACATGCATGTTAAAAATTTTTTTCTTTTCTTTAAACGAAACTGTCTGCGCCCTTGGATAGCTTATCCACCGCCCTTTAAGGAGTCCCAGTCCATCGTTGGCGAACCTCTAATAGTTGTTTCGTGTCCGAAAATAAATTTATGTATTGTCATCAGCTTTTTATATGTGAGCGTAATTTCAAGCATAGGGCGTCCGAAATTGGGTGAAAATAGACTTAAATACTCCATTCATATGTATGGGTCAACTTTTTTTTTTTTTAATTTTGTTCAATTTTTTATCATTTAATCAGAAAAAATAACATACGCAAAATTTCAATTGTTTTTAGGAGGTGAAGTTGGGGGGGGGGAGGAAAAGGCTGCGACTTATTTTTTTGTAAAATGTCAATATTCTGACTTGGAGCCTCCGTGGTTGAGCGGTATGGCTTTCCTCTGTTCGGTACAGGAGGTTGTGGGTAAATTCCCAGCAGTGCTATGGGTGCAATTTTTTTCTTTTTGCTGACATTTTTTTCCTGCTTTGTCGTGTCTGTTAAAAAATAAAATTTGGAAAAAAAATTGTTTTTATTAGTAAAGAAACGGAGGCGAGACGCTAAGCACGTAGTCCTCTTTAAATTGAGTGAGCGAATACTCCCTTATGAAATCTGAAACTCATTTTGACTTGCGCTGTTGATTTGCTTGGAGTACTGTGAAAAGAGTTAGGCAGGAATTCAAGTGAAACAGGCGATCGCAAATTACAATCGCTACTGAAAATGAATTACATTAGAACGTTTCTTGATAAAAACATCGTGACGTTTGCCTATGAAAAACGAGCTAGATAAAACGTCACAGCCTACTTGGCGAATAAGAGGAGATCACTGACTGCTTGTGAGCTCTTATTGGCTCCACCCGGAGTGACGTTAGTGTTAAGTTGATGATAATGAAATTCACTTCCAGTAGCGATTGCAATCGCTACTGGAAAAGGCTGCGACTTATTTTTTTGTAAAATGTCAATATTCTGACTTGGAGCCTCCGTGGTTGAGCGGTATGGCTTTCCTCTGTTCGGTACAGGAGGTTGTGGGTAAATTCCCAGCAGTGCTATGGGTGCAATTTTTTTCTTTTTGCTGACATTTTTTTCCTGCTTTGTCGTGTCTGTTAAAAAATAAAATTTGGAAAAAAAATTGTTTTTATTAGTAAAGAAACGGAGGCGAGACGCTAAGCACGTAGTCCTCTTTAAATTGAGTGAGCGAATACTCCCTTATGAAATCTGAAACTCATTTTGACTTGCGCTGTTGATTTGCTTGGAGTACTGTGAAAAGAGTTAGGCAGGAATTCAAGTGAAACAGGCGATCGCAAATTACAATCGCTACTGAAAATGAATTACATTAGAACGTTTCTTGATAAAAACATCGTGACGTTTGCCTATGAAAAACGAGCTAGATAAAACGTCACAGCCTACTTGGCGAATAAGAGGAGATCACTGACTTCTTGTGAGCTCTTGGCTCCACCCGGAGTGACGTCAGTGTTAACCCAAGCAGCAAAGGTACGTTTAGTAAACGTCTACAAAAGGTCTGTCGAAAACGTCAATTGAAAGGTCTAAACGAGCCACTTGGCAACGTTTTTTCAGACCTTTTTGTAGACGTTTTGTAAACGTTATTGCGTACGTTTTGTAAGCGACTTTTTGACTAACTTATTTGCGTTTTGTAAACGTCATTTGGCATCGTTTTGTAAACGACTTTTCAGATAATTTATATGCGTTTTGTAAACGTCATCTGGCATCGTTTTGTAAACGTTTTTTCGCTTTTTTTAAAAATGCGTTTTGTAAACGTTTTCTAAAATACTCCAACGGTGGTTCCTGAAAATTGGGGATTGTCTGCGGGTCTGTTGTCCCCGGCTTTATTACTGTTACAGTTTGATGTTTTTTAATATTAAAAATTCATACCGTTTAATTTTTGTTTTGTTTGTTTAGTATTTATGATTTCGATTTTCAGTGTCGCATTCTGTTTCGTGATTATTTTATGGTATGTGCTAAATAGCAGTTGAATAAAAAAAAATGTAATTCAACGAAAGAAACTGAATTTTCTTTTTTAAATTCAACTGTTTGCACACACAATAAATAAAACACAAAACAAAGAGTGCGACACTGAAAATTCACATTTCAATTTATAAATGCTAAACAGACAAAAGAAAATTTAACAGTGAAATTTCTAACATTTAAACAAAATCAAGTTGTAACAGAGTAATAAAACTGCGGACAAAAGACCCGCAAACCATACCCAATTTTCAAGAACCACCATTGGAGTATATAGGAAAACGTAGTTCACAGTTTGAAATTTTACCTTTCACAAAAAAAAGATGTGATGCTCGCGGCTACATAGTACATAGTTCAGTCAATTCCGAAAACAACGAATATGTAAAATATACTCTATTTAAAAATTACAACGTAACAAAATTTGCCAATTGCAAAAATGTTTTATTCAACTGATGTTAGCACATCACACAAAAATAGCACACAAGACATCGCAAAAAATCTAAATTTTAATTTATATAAATGCTAAACATTAATGCTAAAGAAAATTAAAATGAAATATATATTTAACACAAGAATAAGATCAGCCACGAGTCTATGTATAAAATGTACATCCGTTATGTTATATTAAGAATAACAACATGGGTACGGGCATCCGCTTAAAATTTCTGCTACTCCCCCCTGCGCACCTCTAAAAAATTGAGCATTCAGCATATTGTACGACGTGATGTGTTGTTTTATTTATTTTCATTTTTTTTTTCAACCTCCGTTTTTTTCCTGTAAAAAAACTTTTGAAGATACAAACGATTGTTTGGTCAAAAAAGAATTGTACAATGTAGGTTATTTCTCTAAAAAAATCTCCATGACGATTGAGGCATTTGTCATATCTGAGAGCAAGCTTTGAAAAAGCCTCCTCATCACATGTTGCCGCCAATGATTGGAAGTAAGTTGTGGCGGTGTCTATGAGTTCCACATCAGTTTGAAGCATGAAGCATTGATTGGGGACCAGTGCTTCCAAACTGACTGCAAACTGAGTGCAAGACACTAAAATTGTTCAGACCCTTGACAAGGAGACAAGGACCCTCTTTACAGTACTCGTGTAACCCGACGGCTCCTTCAGCAGTTTCCATGGGACATTTTCGAAAATCCACTTTTCTTCAGATTTAGCGCCAAGGAACTTTTATCTTTTCCCTGTACTGAACTCCCCTGAACTAAACGAGTTGTACTCAGTTTGCAGTCAATTTGGAAGCACTGGTCCGTAACCAACGATTGCAAACTGACGTGGAACTCATAGACACCGTCACAACTCACTTCCAATCATTGGCGGCAACATGTGATGAGGAGACTTTTTCAAAGCTTGCTCTCAGATGTGACTAATGCCTCAATCGTCATGGTGGTTTTTTAGAGAAATAACCTGCATTGTACAATACTTTTTTTGACCAAACAATCTTTTGTATCCTCAAAAGTTTTTTTTTAAGGAAAAAAACGGAGGTTGAAAAAAAAAAAAAACAACCCTCGTACATTTGCACTCAAAGTATGAGCGAAAAGAAAAAAGTGATTACCCCCTCCCCTGGAAAATTTCTTGCTACGAATAGTCACACAGGGAATCAAAATGTGCTCAAATATACTTTTAACTAACACATTTAAAATAATCGTAGTTCCTCCTATTTTCAATAAATGAGAATTTAGACAGTTTTAATTTGCAGTTGAAGGCGTGACTTCAAACCACAAAACCAGCAAAAGTCCAGTTGAATAGAAATTGATGAACTTGGAACTTTTCTTTGAACTTGGAACTTTTTAATAGCGGTATTTAAGACATTTTTGAAAATTTTAATTTACATGCAAGCAATGATTGAAATTTACCTCCTCTGTAAAATTATACCTAAGAACACTTTTTTTTAACATAAATATATACAAATACATAAATATAGTTCCTTAAAAACAGCCATTAGGGGATGGATTATTTAGCGAAAACTATTTTGTCTCATAGACCTTTGCTAAGTTCTTCCTCAGCCTTGTCAGTGCATTTTTCAGCCATACTTTTATGTAATCTTCTATTTCTTTGTCTTTGACGTTTGCGTGATTTTTCCTGAAAATAAAAATAAATAAAAGAAAATTTTTAAAAAACAAAAGTGACACTGGTACAAATACTATTTAGAGATGAAAATACTTAGTTAAACAACAACTAAAACTAACTGTTAAGCTAAACTTAACTGTTGCGAACCATCATATTAACATTCAAGTAAATTTATGAAAAACATGATTCTTTTTCATTAAATTTTCAAGAAGCAAAAAATCCGAAATACTCACGGAGTTAGCGCGTGCGGCGTTTTAATCCAATAAATGATGAGCGATGGTTTTTCGCATATTTTAGTGCCTGGTTCTTTCTTCAATTAGGTATGGTATGTTATTATTATTATTTTTATTTTAAATACCCTGGGTTGTGTATTTGAATTAAGTTTTTTTCTGCGGGATTTTTCGTTTCGGATACATGTACAAGTATTATGTTTGCGATGTTGTGGCAGGATTTGTCTCATTTCATTTATTCAAAGGACCTTTTTTACATTTTTGACATGGGCATCGTCGTACGGGTATCAAAATGTATCATTCGGATGTGTCAGAAGATCTATGAAACAGGTGAATCTGTTTTGGCATTCCCTTATGTCATTTTTGATTCATTCCTTATGTAGTATTCGTTTTTATACTTGCCTGGATTTTTGTTTGTAAACAGATCTATTGTTTCCTGTTGCAGCTCAGCTTCATCATTCTCTGAGTGTATTTCTTCTGGGTCAGACTCCTCGAATTCAGATATATACCTTCTCGTTTTCTTGTGTTTTCTTTTCTTTTGTGCTAAGGTTAAGGTGCCTTGCGTTGAATCTGAGGCGATGTCCGTTGTACTTTCAGCTTCTCTTGCCTTCTTACGGGCAAGTAAAAGGTCATCTAATTGAGAAATTATTACAAATAACTAAATAATTGTCCATATTTTTGAAGCAGAAAAATTTGTACTTTTCACGAATCTAACACTATATATATATAAGTCAACCTTCATGACCTCTATTTTCGCAACCGTTCGTCCTAGATGCATACTTCCAATTGCAAAAATGTTTGAAATGTTTTGCAGAGTTAAGATATTGAAAGTATGAAGAGCAAAAAATAATTAGTTAAAAAATAAAATGAATAACTTTTTATAGGGGCTTCAGGTCCCCTTACTGATATTTAAGGAAATCAAGAGCATAAAAAAATAATTCGAACACAAAAAAATTGACATTTGTACGACAAAAATTGCCGCACTTATAAAACGTGGCGTGTTGTGACTTACAACGCTTTGCACTACCCTACCTTTGAAAACCGGCTTTTGAGGGGGAAGTTAACGGCTCCGGAATGAAGCCGATCAAAAGTACTTCGGTAGAATGATAAGCAAGCGTTCCCATCTGTCTTTTTTACGCGGTTTTTTTTTTTTTTTTCATGCTTTTGATTTCCCTAAATATAAGTTAGGGGACCTGGAACCCCTATAAAAAGTTAAATTTTTTATTTCTTACCTCATTTTTTCCTTCATGACCTCTATTTTCGCAACCGTTCGTCCTAGATGCATATTTCCGTTTGCAAAAATGCTCGAAATAATGCGGAGAGTTAAGATATTGAAAGTTTGAAGCGAAAAAATAAATAATCAGTTAAGAAATAAAAAAAATAACTTTTTATTATGGCTCCAGGTCTCCTAACTTATATTTAGGGAAATGAAGGGCATAAGAAAATAATTCGAACACAAAAAGTTTGAAACAATTGCGATTAAAACTCAAAGAGATAATCCAGTTCAAAGTAGAGGGGGCGCATCCCCTGATTTAAATTGAAACGGCCCGCTTACCATTCGACGGAAGAGGCGAACGAACGCATTAGTACATTTCCCCTCAAAAGATGGTATTGACAGCTAGTGCAAAATGGTGTAAGTCACAAAACGCTATATTTAATAAATTATTCGGTTTTGGTCGTACAAATTTCATTTTTTTGTGTTCGAATTGTTTTTTCATGCTCTTGATTTCCCTAAATATAAGTTAGGGGACCTGGAGCCCCAATAAAAAGTTAATTTTTTTTATTTTTTAACTGATTAAGTTTTTTGCTTCAAACTTTCAATACGGTTGCGAAGGTAGAGGTCATATAGGTTGACTTGGAACACCCTATATATATATATATATATATATATATATATATATATATATATATATATATATATATCAGGCACGTGCCGTCAATTAATGCCTAGGGTAGGCAAATGCGAGGATTTGTGGAACAATATAGATCTTTAAAAACGCGTAAAATGTAAAAAGTAGTAAAAAAATATGAATATGAAAGATGTTTACTTACAATACAAATAAAATACATATATGCAGGAATATTCGCCTGCATATATGTATATAATTTATATATCTCATTTCCATATTGGATACAGTTTCAACTTAATCCTACGAAAAAGCAGGATTAAAAAAAACCTAAAACAGTTGAAAATTACTGCATTTGATAAAAAAGAAAACGCGACAGTGGAGTAGCAAACTGTAAGCATTCAACAGTACTGTCCAAAAGACGATATCAAGACGTCTAGACCGTAGAAACGCCACAGACTCTACAGGCACAGTTCTGCGCATCACGTAGTCAAGTTTCGGCGGAGAACAGAAGAAACCGCAAAGGCACTTTTCAGACAGCCTTTCTTCGCCGCTTTTCGAGCATTAGGGGAGAAAAGTGCGGGGAACGTGCACTTCCTAATACCACGCACAGTATAGATACAGTGGTTGAAAAGCAGCGGTAGTCGGTGCTTTTTAAGGAAGAAAAATGAACATTTCCGGGGTTTGTTCTGCTCTATTCGCTGTTTAATGCCTTAATATTTCCAAATCAGCGCATTACATGTCATTTAATGAAATTAAAAAATTGGTATGTTTTCTTCATGGGTAGGCACTGCCTACCTTGCCTACCCAGACGGCACGTCTCTGATATATATATATATATATATATATATATATATATATATATATATATATATATATATATATATATTAAAGTGTCCCAAAAAAAACGAAAGTCGGAATTTTGTAACGCATACCCTCTTATTTTTTTTCCTTTTACATAGAAACAATTGTAAAAAAAAGTTTCATGCAATTTGAACAACGGTAACCCGTGCCGACTTGCGTCCGAAAGTGCGAACTAGCCCTTTTTCACTAGGGCCAATCAAAAAAAAACTTTTTTCGGAAATTCAAAATTTCATGTTGATAAAACGCTTCCCCTAGATCCCAACTTGTCCCAAAAAATCATTTATCCAAAATAAAAAATATTTAGGTACCCCAAACGAGGCTTAAAATTCATAATTTTCTTCAAAAAATAGCTTTTTTCTATGTATTTTGTAAACAACGAAAGATAAATTTTAAGAAATTATCAAGATGAAAAATATGAAGCATAAAGTATATAATTAGAGCTAAATATAAGTTTTTTCTCTCGTTTGATATTTATTTCTCCCAGAAATTACTCAAAATAAAGGATTTTTTCAAGTTTTAAGTTAAATTTTTCAATTTTAAATACTACATTTTTTAAATTATTCATCTGAATGTATGTTCATTAGTGATTTTGGAACTTGATATTTTCTTTAGATGTATATGTAATTTAAAATAAATAAATTGAAAAAAAATAAATAAATAAATAAAAAAAAAAAACTATGACAACGATTTATTTACAACATATATTTACTACAATATTACAGTACAATAAACATTACTACACATACTATCGTTTTAATGTTTGTTTATTGCAGTCAGAGTTTATATTTCGGTGCTCTTGGACGCAACACAACAAAAATTGTTTTTGCTCCTCATCAACTGTTAGCAAACCATGACAGTCTTGCATCATTTTTACAGCTCTTTCAGCTGTATCATTTACTGGTCTAAACACTGAGACCATCCTTTTTCCTTCAAGGAATGAAGTGTTTTTCGCCCATAGAGAAGGACTCCATGGAGAAAACTATCATCAATTTTGAACCTAGTAAGAAAAGGCTATCTTTTAAATGATATGAACAATGAACTTATCAATTGTTTTCTCTGCAATGTAATAAAATAACAGGTAACAAATGTGTGATATGAGGAAGTAACTAATTAAACAATTAGTTACTTCCTCCCCCCTTTTTTTTCGATTCGGCTCAGTACACAAGTACTAGTTTACACTTTCAAGCACAAGTCGGCATAGTTTGTAATTTCTAAAATTACAATAAACATTTTCGACAATCATATTGATATTAAACAAACATTTATTCACATTTTTTAAAGAAATTAGGTTCCCAGCACGAGGCATAAAAATTATATATTTCTCTAAATATTAGATTTTTTCTATTTATTTATTGCATCATTTGTGAATTTTAAACTGCAGATACACTTAAAGAAAATATCAAGTCCCAAAATCATTGAAGAACAAACTTTCAAAACAGTATTTGCAGATAAATAATAAAAAATGTAGTAGGGGAATGTGTGGCAAAGTGAAATAACACGGCAAAGTGAAATGCTGAAATATTTTCCCGGCTTGCAGTGTAACCTATCTAGCAATATTTTAACTAAGTTCCTAAACCGATAGTTAATTCCTGTCAAAAAATAAGTAGCTCCAAAGATCAACAAAAAAATTATACAAGCCATTTTGAAAATTTGATACCTTTATTGTAATATTCGTGCTTTTTCAAAAATATTTCTTGTTATTATAAAAGGATAAGATTTTTATAATTATCATCCAAACTATTAATTGAGAACTACTGATATCCATTGCAGTCCTTAAGTTAAAATTAGGCATTTTTTTATTTTTAATGTTCAATGTAATCAATAAAGTGCACGCGGGGCAAAGTGAAATAGTTCATTTCGTTTACTTATTCATTCATTTATTAAATAACTCACGTATTTCTTCATTTATTAATTCATTTACATTCTTTTACTTAATTATTTACTCATTCATTAGCTCATTTTCTTATTCGTTTTCTATTTTATTCATTCATTTATTTTTTCATTTACTTACTCATGCGTTTATTTTTCGGTAATAATTATTTTTTCGTTCATTTACGCATTCATTTGATGAAAAGTACTGTTACTCGTCGAATTGAAAAATTTTCATAACAAAAATATTTTATTTACCACTTTGCCCCATGTTTTTTTGAAGTGAAAATTTTTCACATTTTTTAAAGTTCAAAATAACTGCCAAAGATGAAAAATAAACTATTTCACTTTGCCCCACATGAAAAATGATCAAATAAGCTTTGTGCTGAAATACAATTGAAATTAAAAACCATCGTAAATAAAGCACAAATTAGGTAGAAAGTACAGCATGTACGCAGTACATGCTGTACTTTTACCCAATTTGTGCTTTATTTACGTTGGTTTTTAACTTCATTTGTAAAAAAAAATGTGGTATTTAAAGTGGAAAAGTTTAACTTAAAACTTGAAAAAACCTTAACTTTGACTAATTTAAGGAAGAAATAAATATAAAATGAGAGAAAAAACTTATATTTAGCTCTAATTATATACTTTATGCTTCATATTTTTCATCTTGATAATTTCTTAAAATTTATCTTTCGTTGTTTACAAAATACATAGAAATAAAGCTACTTTTTGAAGAAAATTATGAATTTTAAGCCTCGTTTGGGGTACCTAAATATTTTTTAATTTGGATAAATGATTTTTTTGGACATGTTGGGATCTAGGGGAAGCGTTTTATCAACATGAAATTTTGAATTTTCGAAAAAAGTTTTTTTCAATTGGGCTTAGTGAAAAAGGGCTAGTTCGCACTTTTGGACGCAAGTCGGCACGGGTTACCGTTGTTCAAATTGCATGAATTTTTTTTACAATTGTTTTGATGTAAAAAGAAAAAAAATAAGAGGGTATGCGTTACAAAATTCCGACTTTCGGTTTCTTTGGGACACCCTAATATATATATATATATATATATATATATATATATATATATATATATATATATATATATATATATATATATATATATATATAATTACAGCCATAATCAGAGAAGCATCACTAAACGCTGTCTTCACCAATAATGAAACTCGCAACCAACAATGAAAAATTCTCCAATTTTTGCAAACCATAGATGATTTTCAAAATACACCCGGACAAGAAGTTGCTTCTTTCAAGTGTGGCTGCCCCTGACAGCCATGTTCCAGTGAAGCACTTTTCACTCGTTATACCTTGACGGGTGATTTTCTAGAAATAATAATAAATAAGCAAATAAATTTAAACTTAGACAATTGTCCCTCAAAGTATATTTTTCGCAATGACGAATCGCAAAAAGTGCGTAGCGTACGTTTTTTAACTAACTAACAGAAGTTATACCAAAATAATTTTTACGAAAAGATTTATTTCGAATCTGTACTTTTACCATCCATATTTTCAGATATTATTCTCTGCAGATGATTTTTGCAACAGAATAAAAAAGGTGTATAGTAAAACATAATGAAAAGTACTTTGGTTAAAAATACATTATTTTCAAAGAAGCCTGCTACACGGAAATTAAAAATAAATAAATAAAATTAATTATTTAAAAAAATTTTATGACTTTGACAAGATAATTTCTTCTTTGAAACTTGTACAAACCAGTAACCAAATGAGACAAAAAGACAAAATGTCGTATCACTGATCAATTTTCAATACACAACAATCGAATCTCGTCAAAACAAATTCCAAGGAATCTAAGGCAGGGATTCAAGTGAAACAGGCCATCGCAAATTACAATCGCTACTGGAAATGAATTACATTAGAACGTTTCTTGATAAAAACATCGTGACGTCAGCGTGACGTTTGCCTATGAAAAACGAGCTAGATAAAACGTCACAGCCTACTTGGCGAATAAGAGGAGATCGCTGAGTGCTTGTAAGCTCTTATTCACTCCACCCGTAGTGACGTCATGCCAAGTTAAGTTGATGATAATGTAATTCACTTCCAGTGGCGATTGCAATTCGAAGCGATCGCAGTGCTGTTTTACTTGAATCCCTGAATTAATGTCGATTTCGTTTTAACCGTAATTAGTCTTATACTGAAACTAATACACTTATGCATCAAACAAGATTTACGAGGTTTGACTGTAGAGTTAAAAATAAATATTGAACAGGAAAAGAAACAGAACTTTATATTCGTAAAAAGACATCTTATACTGTTTACCTGCTTCAAATATAAAGTAAGGCAGGGATTCAAATGAAACAGCACTGCGATCGCTTCGAATGCAATCGCTACTGGAAGTTAAATTATCATCAGCTTAACTTGGCACTGACGTCACTACGAGCGGAGCCAATAAGAGCTCACAAGCAGTCGGCGATCTCCTCTTATTCGCCAAGTAGGCTGTGACGTTTTATCTAGCTCGTATTTCATAGGCAAACGTCACGCTGACGTCACGATGAACGTTCTAATGTAATTCATTTCCAGTATCAAAAAACGTTCTAATGTAATTCATTTCCAGTAGCGATTGCAGTTTGCGATAGCCTGTTTCACTTGAATCCCTGCCTTAATTACAAAAAACCTTACAAAATGTGAGACGACACTGAACATTTTATTAAAATGCAATTAAACTAATACGGAGAATGCGAAACGTTAAAACAAACAACCCTTAGAATTAATTTCTTCCACAAGAAAATTGAAACAAATGTTGCAAACGATCGAATTCTTCATTGATAAAATGTCACTGACGTTTATTTAGTTCAAATTTACGTTTACAAAACGGCATTCAGAAACCTTTTTCTGCTTATGATTTTTGTGAATGTTTAGAAAAGGTCTAAAAATAAGCATTTACGTTTCAGAAAAAAAACTGACGGTTTTAAAACGACATTTTTTCAAAGAAAACGTTTTTTGATTTTGTAAACTTTTTAAAAACGATTACTAAACGTACCTTTGCTGCATGGGTAGGCTGTGACGTTTTATCTAGCTCGTTTTTCATAGGCAAACGTCACGATGAACGTTCTAATGTAATTCATTTCCAGTATTAAGAAACGTTCTAATGTAATTCATTTCCAGTAGCGATTGCAATTTACGATCGCCTGTTTCACTTGAATTCCTGCCTTAACTTTTCGTTTGTGGGTACTTCGCACCAAATGAGTCATTTATCATTCTGTTATACAATTCCTAAGTAAAAACTTTCAAAAGACTTATTTTTGAATAGAAATACGATTTTTTTGCGCTAAAAAGATACAAGTGTGAATAGACGCCTCAGATATCCGTAATGGACGAGAAAAGTAAATACGTCACTTCCGGGTAAGTGGTTCACTTACATCGTCCTCTCATTTCTTCCCCATGTTATTTCTACGGAGATTCGAGTGAGGTCTAGTTTTTGTCTAATTTGAAGAGTTTAAACTTATTTCTTAGCTTGGAAAAGCATTTCTTCGAATTCTAGGTAAGTTGAAGTACAAAATGCACCCAGTTTGTTGCTGATTTCGAAATGTATTTATTTTTTGAGAATTAATTAAAGTTTGTTTATGTTTTCGCATGCTGATATACTGAGCCACCATTGCTGCACGTAGTATTATTATGATTATATTTGATATTCATTTCATAAAAACTGGTTGAATTACTGAAACTATTTCCATCTAAAATGAGTAAGAGTCATCAAAATAACCGTATGCCATGATTTTTATGTGTTTTTTCCCCCCGGTTTTTTAGAAAACATATATTTTAGTTGATGTTCGAAGAACCGATATTTTCTAATGTTACCTCATTTAAAGTGTTAATTCAGCTATTTTTTATTTTAATATGCATGTTAAAAGTTAGTTGTGATGTAAATTGTTGCGTTTTATAGTTCGTGAGCGCGTTGTTCCATGTTGTGTTGCTATTGTTTTTCACGTTAAACAAATTTCATACGCATTTTCCTCTAAATAAAAGCATTTACATTCATATTCTACGAGTTAAAGTCACAAAATAAACCGTTTTTTGGGAATCTTATGTATTATCTACATTTTGAGAATTGAAAAATGTTTACATTCGTTGAACTAATATCCTGTACGTTACTTGGTTTGACCTTGCCCTTTAGTCTGCTGGCACGAGATTATTCCTTTTATTTAATAGCCATAAATTTTACTGTTTTGATTCAATATAAGTCGAAGCAAAAAATGCGATATGCATGCTATAATCTTTTGTTCATGTTTACTGTATCGCACATGTTCTAAACTTATTCGCCTTGTTCCGCCAAATAACCAGTAGACCATGAGATCACCTATTTTTTCCACAATAAGAAAAATGTAGTTAGTTATTTACTGTTAAAATTAATGCGAACGAGTGTTTTCTGTAAACCGGAAAGATTTTTTAATGATGTCTTACACTGAGTACTGAAATTTTTACTACTAAAAATGCACTGGCAAGTTTCTATATTTTTAGCCTACTTTCCCGTTAAAAATAAAAGAAAGACGAAAAAAGTATTAAAAGTAGCTTAATGCATCTAAAAAATATCGCCAAGTCCAAAAAATATCGCCAAGTTAAAAAAAATATCGCCAAGTCCAAAAAATATCGCCAAGTTAAAAAAATAAAAAGGTAAAATGAATATCGAAAAATTAAAAATTTGAAAGTAGGGTATTGAGATGGGGAATTTGTGCGTCGGTCGGTCGGTCGGTCGGTCGGTCGGTCTGTCGGTCGGTCTGTCTGTCCCCCCCTAATAACTTTTGAATGAACATTCCGATTTGGACAAACTTTTTTTTGTTGGAAAGATCTCGGCGAGTACAGCTCATTCCCATATTTGATTTTTCGATTTGAACAATTTTTGGTTCAACTTTGAACCGTTCAAAAAACCGGTCCCGCGATGCTAACTTTTGAGTGAACAGTCCGATTTGAACAAACTTTTTTTTGTTCGAAAGATCTTTTCAAGGATACTTCATTCCCGTATCTACATTTTCGATTTGAACAATTTTTCGTTCAACATTGAACCGCTCAATCACCCCTAATTGTCACCCCTAATATCTTTTGAGTGAACAGTCCGATCTAAATAAACTTTTTTTTTTGTTCGAAGGATTTCAGCAAGGATACTTCATTACCGTATTTAAATTTTCAATTTGAACACTTTTTCGTTCAACATTGAACCGTTTAAGCAACCTTTCTCCACCTAATAACTTTTGAGTGAACCGTCCGAATGGAATAAATTTTTTTTTATTCGAAAGATCTCAGCGAGTGCAGCTCATTCCCATATTTGATTTTTCGATTTGGACAATTTTTGGTTCAACTTTGAACCGTTCAAACAACCGGTCCCGCGATGCTAACTTTTGAGTGAACAATCCGATTTGAACAAACTTTTTTTTGTTCGAAAGATCTTTTCAAGGATACTTCATTCCTGTATCTACATTTTCGATTTGAACAATTTTTCGTTCAACATTGAACCGCTTAAGCAACCTTTCCCCACCTAATAACTTTTGAGTGAACAGTCCAATTTAAACAAACTTTTCTTTGTTGGAAAGAACTTTTCAAGGATACTTCATTTCCGTATCTACATTTCCGATTTGAACAATTTTTCGTTCAACATTGAACCGCTCAATCAAGCTGTCACCCCTAATAACTTTTGAATGAACAGTCCAATTTAAACAAACTTTTTTTTGTTTGAAGCATCTCGGCAAGGATACTTTATTACCGTATTTAAATTTTCAATTTGAACACTTTTGGTTCAACATTGAACCGTTTAAGCAACCTTTCTCCACCTAATAACTTTTGAGTGAACCGTCCGAATGGAATAATTTTTTTTTATTCGAAAGATCTCAGCGAGTGCAGCTCATTCCCATATTTGATTTTTCGATTTGGACAATTTTTGGTTCAACTTTGAACCGTTCAAACAACCGGTCCCGCGATGCTAACTTTTGAGTGAACAATCCGATTTGAACAAACTTTTTTTTGTTCGAAAGATCTTTTCAAGGATACTTCATTCCTGTATCTACATTTTCGATTTGAACAATTTTTCGTTCAACATTGAACCGCTCAAGCAACCTTTCCCCACCTAATAACTTTTGAGTGAACCGTCCGAATGGAATAAACTTTTTTTTGTTTGAAAGATTTCGGAGAGGCTTTCCCATACATTCCCATATTTCGCTTTTTGATTTGAACCATTTTTCGTTCAATATTGAACCGTTCAGAAAAAAAAATTAACATTAGCGTCTACGGGGAATTTAAGTTCAGGATCAACATTCAACTTAAAGTCGGATTTCCTTCAAACTAACTTTGTAAGAAAATGGTTTTGATAAATAATGTTTGTAACGTACTTTTCTGAGTAATCTTCTGTGAGGACTCTGATTCCGACTCCGACTCCGCAAACATGGCGGAAATGCAGGCTCAGAAAAAAAAATTACTGACTGTGCAGACGATTTTTTGTTTATTTATTAATTTGTTTTATTTATTATTATTATTATTATTAATTTTTGGCAGACGATGTTTTATTTGTAACAAAAATTTTTCATTCACGAGAACATTTTATTCTTTATTTATATTTAACAACTGGCAACATATTAAAAGTGAAATTCGAGACATTTTATTAACTGACGAGTTTTTTTTTTCTTTTTTCTTTTCTTTCTTTGATAAAATGTGTTTTGATGCTCTTTGTACTTTTATTTATTTATTTATTTATTTATTTTATTATTATTATTATTATTATTATTATTATTTTTTTTTTTTTTTTGAAAACGATGGAGGATTTTTTCTACGGAGGAACTGTAACAGTTACTCTTTAAAAGGTGCGACAAAACTTTATTTATTCGTTAATTACATTTTACGTGTCTATTTCATCTGATGAAAGGGGTATATTTTGCTTTTCGAAATCAGCTCTAAGTGCTAAAAAGGTATGTTTGACATAATTTTAAGTCTCAGATAATCAAGAGAATAATGATCAGATGCGAGAATGCCGATGTCGACGTACGGGAAAGTAGGCTTGTTTAGTTCTTGACAGAACTTCTTGTTTAGAAATTTGATTGCATTTGTCTCTTAAACTCTCCTGTTTTTGTCTTTTTTGATTTTACCTCTGAATTAACACTAATTTTATATGTATGATTATTTTACCATATTCTATACTGTAAACTTCCGAGTATCTACGGATGTTTCATACTATTATTTTCTTTATTAGTGAGGATTTACTGAATGCACCCATTTTGACTTAGCCCAGCTTGCGCACATCTCTGAGTCGGCTATGAAACAGCTCATGTTCGTTTTGACAAACTAATTATTTTGAGGAGCAGAAGAATATTTTGCTTTGTGAAAGATGTTATTGAAAAAGTTACAATCACTAATTAATATATTTTAAAATTTAAATAAAATGAGTAACAAACTTTTTCGTAAAGTTTCAAGGCATGTACTAATATAAGTGATTGTTTAATTTTTTTTTAATGAATGAGTGTTTTTATCTATGTTTAGCTCATGCAGTTTTTTTTTTTTTGCACTCAATTTTATAGTTTTTATCTATAATTTTAATGTTTGATCTAGTGTTTATACACCAGCATCATTTTTTAAACTTTTTGTCGGATTGTCCATGGTATTCATTTATCTGCAGTTACCATGTCATTCTAGTCTACGGATAATCAAAAGTGTTTAATCAAATGTCATATTCTGCTGTATACAGAGCTTGCTGCCTTGCCATTATGCCACTCCCATTGTTCAAGCCAAAACCTATTAAATATCGATTTAATTTTTACCAACACTTATCTAATTTGTTTTATGCAGTTAATTTTGCTAGTGGTGACAAATTGCCCTTGTATGCAACATCGGCAGCAGCCCCGGATTTTTAGAATGTATCATGTTTTCATGCTACCTATATGTGTTTAACATACCGCAAAATATCACATTTTATTGATTTAAACAGTTAGTCAGTTTGATACAAATTTATTAATTTGAATTTCACAAAATCCTAACTTTGTTTTATTTCAGGATTTTGATTCATTACAATGTCGAGAAAAAGTGTTGTCAAATTATTGTATATCAGCAATTTCTTTGCTGCTGAGGGAAAGCTTGTTGCTAAAGGAGAAAAAGTTCTTGAATCCGGACATTTTATTTGATGATGATATCCCTTTTGATGATATGGAAGAAGATTGATAGACATTTTGTTTTTTGTTAAATTGCAACTTATGTTTATAAAATGTAAGCTATACTAAGGTTTACACTTTTAATTTTCAACTACTTAGTATCCTATCCGACGGAGTTTTTTTTTACTTTAATGCATAAAGATGGTTATTAAAAATAACGTTTTATGTCTTTGTAATTAAATGCTTTTATAAAATATGCATAAAGATGATAATTGTAAAATAATCATTCATTATGCACATGTGTTATGTGTTCAAATTTGTAATTGTTGTTAAATTTGTTTCTTTATATCTCTTCTATACAGATGCTGTGTTTATAAACTGTTAATAAAGGGACGTAATCCCGATGATTGGCGTAGGTGTTTGTCTAGATTTTTAATATCTAGCAACACCGCCGCTAATTTTCATGGAGTCCCTCCGCAGAAGATCCCCGGCTCCGGGATTCGAACCTGAGCCCTGAGTTAAAAAAGTAATCACAAGTCGAATTGGCTTCGCGCTCTACCAATCGGACCATGATTACTTCATGTGAAAGAAGACAAACAAGGTATTTATAAGTTTGCATTGCGGTATGCCGCTGCATTTATTAAATCGCTGGAATGATAAAATTAAATAATTTTAATTTCCAAGAAAACACTTCTTGCTCTTTTTATGATTTTTGTACTCTGTAATTGTCTCTAATTACTTTGTTTTGCATACAGTTAATTTCTGAGTAAGATGCAATATTGCTTGGCCTGGGACTGACGGGTTGTACTGGAACCATTTCTTCATTGTAGGTGGTCCTGAAAACATTTAATGATTAATTAGATTATAAAAAGAAAATTACACAATATTCACATGCTTGCACAACAACAATAATATATGGCAGCAGGTGATTCGACATTTTTGCCACATGCTTAATTTATCAACAATTTAGATTGATTCTTAGCAAAAATAACATCGTACAATGCAAAGAAAATGTCGCATACAATCGCATATATGTCAGATGCGGTCGATTAAACATCTTTCTTAAAAAATATGGCAAAATTTCGGTGGGATCAAAGTCATATTTAGCTTATAATGTCAATCGAACATTTACACCGAAATCCAGTCGAACAAAAAAATTCTTGCCAACAGCAGTCTTTAAAAAATGACAGATTCTGTCAAGTTGGTAAATTTGATTAAACCTATTTCTCAAAGAATACGGCATCTATACGGATGAAAATCATATTTACACCAAAAGCCAGTTGAAAAATGTTTTTTTTTTTTCTTTTCTATAGCTAAATTTAAAAGGATGACAGATTCAGTTCATTCACATCGATTCCCGTAGGAAATAGGGAGGGATTGTCGTGTAGCATCCTCTGGCGGCGGTGAGAATTCGTTGCCACTTTCAAACTAGCGCATCCGTAAAACATTTCTCACCTTCTTTCTACTCCGTGGTTGTAGGATTACTAAAATCGAAAAATATTTTTCTGCCTCTAAGAAGGTAACGAGTTTCTAGAATGAAATATTAATCGCCAAGACCCGGTTACCACAATTCTATCCTACTTTTAATGTTTTCGGTAGTTTAATGCCTTTCTGATTCATTTGGCGACATGTATAAACTCCAACTTTTACTGGAATTTAAATTGCTGTGAAATAAGTTTGAATAAAAGAAAATAACTATTTTACTCCAGAGTGTTCGTCGCATTTTTAATTTATTCAAGAGCCTTTACATTTATTGCACGGGCAGCGCCGTGCGGGTACTGCTAGTTTTTAATAAAAAGAAATCAGTTTAAACCCAAGAGTCATTTTCAACACTAACTTCAATTTGCGCAACTTCGTGAAAGATGTTCTGTTTGAAATGTTTTAAAGTCAGATATCAATTTCTCGGTAAAAAAATACGCACAATGACTCAAAACTAGAAATGAAATCCTATCGATAATTTAACTAAAGCAGAAAATAACACCAACACCACATTGATAAAACAGAGGGAATATATACATATAGGTAAAAATAGGTTCAGCTAATGCAATCGAATCTTATTCTTAAAAACAGAGAGAGTATGTATGATGTATTTTGTAACTTGACCAATATGTTTGCAATATTAACTTTTTTTAATAAAGAAAACCAGCAGCGATTAGTGATCAGTGAAAATTAATAGCATGACACCACGGAACATGGAAAATCAAAAGTTTATGGCATGCACATTGCCTTTATTGCTTTTACTTATCTTGAATAAAATAATATGATTTATGACCATAAAATTATAGGAAGAAACTTATACCAGCAGACTATAAGAAGTAACGTAAAGGATACTTATCAAACGAATGTAAACAAACATGCATCAACTCTCACCATGTAGATATTACATAAAATTTCTATAAAACGGTTTACTTTTTGACTTTAACTTATGGAATATGAATGTAAATGCTTTCAATTAGAAGAAAATGCGTATGAAATTCGTTCAACGTGAAAAACAATAGCAACACAACGTGGAACAGCGATGGTAAAACAAATATTTCATACGCACATTGCATATATGATGCGCTCACGAACACAACAATTTACATCACAACCAACTTTTAATATGCATATTAAAATAAAAAATAGCTGAATTAACACTTCAAATGAGGTAACATTAGAAAATATCGGTTCTTCGAACATCAACTAAGATTTCTGTTTTCTGAAAAACGGGGAGAAAAACACATAAAAATCATGGCATACAGTTATTTTGATGACTCTTACTCATTTTAGAAGAAAATAGTTCCAGTAATTCAACCAGTTTTTATGAAATGAATATCACGTATAATCACAATTATACTACGTACAGCAATGCTGCCGTGCTAAGCGCAAAAGTCGTATCTGCACTTTTTGTCAAAATTGAGTTAGGGTCACCACGTGATTCTTTGTCACATATTTCACCTAAATACAAAGTTTTGTGGTCATTTGTACATGGGAAATATTTTTAAAAAATATTTGAAAAAGTTTCATCTGAATCAAATACATGGAAAAGTAAAACTTTAAACGGCAATTTCTCCTTTTGAAGTCGTCTGCAGATACGACTTTTGCGCTTAGCACGGCAGAATGGTGGCTCGGTATATCAGCATGCGAAAAAGTAAACAAACTTTAATTAATTCTCAAAAAATAAATACGTTTCGAAATCAGCCCCAAACTGGGTGCATTTTGTACTTCAACTTACCTAGAATTCGAAGAAGTGCTTTTCCAAGCTAAGAAATAAGAAAAAACTCTTCAAATTTGACAAAAACTAGACCCCACTCGAATCTCCGTAGGAATAACATGGGGAAAAAATGAGAAGACGATGTTAGGGAACCAGCTTCCCGGAAGTGACGTCAAACTTTTCTCGTCCATTTCGTCTGCTACACTCCCCAGAGCGGGTGGTCAAGACCAGCAATAGCGTCACGTGAATAAAGTCCATTACTCTTCTTGGTTAAGAGAGGAAAAACAAACTTTTTAGACTTGAAACTTTAAAAATACACTTTTAACACAAAATTTATTGCTCATGGATCTTCAGTTGGGCTTTTTAGGATGGGATTCATTATATTTCGGTATGAAAAGTAGAAGAAAGTGAGAAGAGTAAAAAGACGCTGAAAAAATGTCTTCGTCTTTAGTGCTGAATCAACAACTCAACTCTTATGTGTACTTAATTTTCATCGAGTAAACGGAAGAGCTAAATTGGTAAGGAATAATCTCACTAAATCTTGTCCATTAATTTAATTTGACAATGTAAGTGTTCTGTTTTACTTACGGAACAAACTACTTTTTCTATTTAAATTATTATTTTTGAGTTATGAAGGGAAACACTTCATATTTTTACCTAATTATTTTCACATGTTACTGTAAATAACTGTTTATGACTGTTAAACTTTGCCTGGCAAATATTAACTAAGTCAGGTTTTCGAAAAATGTATAAAGATAAAAGTTTTTGAAGCATAATTTTCTTGTGTATTCTACATTTTTAATAATTTTTCTCTATTCTAGTCCTTAAACTCGCAAGAGCAATCCTTGATCTACTAACAAGATGGGCAGGGAGGACAGAGAGACTTGGAAAAAGAATTACTTCGTTAAGTTGGTGGTAAGTGATTACTTGATAATCCTCGGTTTTTATGCAATCTTCCATGATTTATGTTGCTTTTATATGAATCAGTACAAGCTCATGCCGTGGTGGTATTTCTCTCGGTGTTGTATTCTTGTTATCGTTAGTGTTTAATATAGTTAATCCTTTTCTAGATTAAAATTTTCTTGGTTAACTTTTTTGTTACTCATTTTAATATTGATGCTCATACCTGCAATATAAAACTAGATATATTTTCATAAGCATGTTATAATGCAATAGTCCATGATGTGACAGTCGAAATAGTTTCACAGTATTCTAATATGAGGTTCTTTTCAAAATGTTTTTCAAGTAAAAAAGTTTTTTTTTTTCGTCTTAATTTGGGTAAATGCAATCGAATCCCAAGTAGGTGAAGCCAAACCTTAAAAAGTTGTCTGGTGATCGTCATTATGAAGAGCATTTAGTGGTTTTTCTGAATTATTCATGAAACATTGCAAACCAAAGTTCAAAAAATAGGATGTCCAGACAGATGTGATCTAGTCTATCGTATGCGAGAAAGTAACCTGTGATATGCATCATGCCTGTCATATGCATGACCTGTCTTACATATTCTGACTTCCAACAGGGCAAGTCCAATGAAGTTTGTACACCATAGGTACAATAGATATACTGTAGTAGTTTTGATCGAGTCTGTGTTTCAAGTTCAAGGAATGTACGCCAATGTCTGTTTAAAATTACATTTTATCAGGTCGGTCTATATGGTAAATGTTATTAATAAATCAGACATATTTGCTAAATATTCGGAAGTAGAGAAACATGGCAAAACAGACAATTACTGACTTCCAATATTAACGGCCGGAAATAAAATTAGTTACTGTAACCTAAATATCACTCATGTAAACATTAAAAACAAATTCCAATTTATTTTCTGCCAAAGTACAAAATATCGCACCGTAGATGTTAGATGGGGATACTTTAAATAGCTGGTAACTCGATCAAAAGCAATGCCCATTTTTTCTCCAACCCTAGCAATCTGTTTGCAATTTTAAGTTCAATCTTCTGATATGTGCTATTATTATTATTACGCCTTTGGGAAACAGAGAGAGTTGCAGTTTTCCTTCTCCCCTCACCGTGGTTTGAAGGACAAGATGGAAAAATCCCCCTGTCTTCCTCTCAACAGGACACTTCAATTTATTAGCAGGGGAGATAGGTCGCGGGAATATCAGATCTAGCAGGGTACAAAATATCACGTGACTACAACGCAACCGGAAAACGATTTCAGTGTGGGCGTGGCCTATTCTCGGTAAATATTATGGCGGGTAAGAAAATAAAAGCAGACAGCTTTTGAATCGCGTAGTGTGGATCAAATACAAACAAAAATGATGGCGAGCAGCTACAGGCTTTGGGCCTAGCTAGGCTGGTCCTAGTCAATTCATAGCAGCCCCCAATGAAGATCTATGGCCTTCTTAAAGCTATGGCCTTCTAAATAAGCCCTTACTCATTACAGCCTCCTCCGGTAAGTCATTCCAGGTATTCACAACCTTACTAAAGTAGCAGTTTTTCCTAACCTCCAGGTTAGCCTGAGATTTAAGTAGCTTAAAACAATGGACCCCTTGTCCTGCTTTCCGAACAGAAATTTAACCCGTTAACATCATACATTTTAATAAATTAAAAAAATTGGATCATGTCTCCTGTGCTCAATATTAAAGCATTCTAAGCCTGGAATCATAATCTAAATTCGAAAGCCCATTCACTAACCCTGTTTCCCTCCTTTGAACCTTTTCCAATAAGTTAATTTCTTTTTAAGATATGAGACCAAAACTGAATTGCATACTCCAAAAGTGGTTTTACTAATTTTCTATACAAGGGCAGAAGACTCTTTTTAGATTTGTTTTGAAATAGATTTATTGAGAAACCCAAACATCCTATTGGTGCACTGTTGACTGAACTTGAAGTTCTGATTAATTAAGACACCCAGATCAGCAACACTTTCTGCCTGACTAATTTCTGATTCCTGTAAATGATAATTTGTAGTACCCTTTTTTTAAATTTTTTTTATTTATTGCCATCACATACTAGAGTTCGTGTACTTGGTCTCACAGGACCCGTTTATGAACTCACAGCCAATATGACAGATAGTATAATACAGATGGACATAGAAGGACAGAATTTACATCACAGAAGGAAATTACACCCAGGGTCGGAGCGGGAAGCAAACCTCGTTACCTTGGTAGTACCTTTATTTCCATATCCTAAATGTAGCACTTGACATTTCCCAACAGTTACTGCCATATCCCACTTATCTGCCCTCTTATTAATGTGGTAATAAAATAATTTAAATGTAATTAAGATTAAATGTAGTATGCCACGTGTAATGTTTTGAGTAAACAAGTGCGAATCATTCACTTTAAAATCAATAATTGATTTTCTTTAATTTGGTGCTTAATTCTGTTTCAGAATTTTAATTTCTGTTTTATGTAACTCATTTTCGATTGTTTTTTTTTTTTTTTTTTTTTTTTTTCTATTACTGGGACAATTTTCTCTGTGGAATGAAGAAGTCAAATTTTAATTTATTTAAAAAAAAAATAATTTACAATTCATCAGCACCACCAGAATAAAAAAAAATAATTTAAGAAAAATAAAGTTGAATTGCATTCAAAATCAAAAATTATATTAGAAAAAGAAAGAACAAGCTATTCTTGACATGTGTATTTTTTTGTTATTGAATACATTATGAAATTATAATTTGGTTTTATTTCTTGATTTATTTACATGTAAGGATTAAAAAGTAAACATAACATTGGAACTTTTGAATCTTTAGCAACAAATAATTATTTCAATACATGCTCTGAAAAATTACACATATATTTTTTTTTAAACTTGAAATCACTAAAGCAATCTAAATTTATCAGTCATTAAATTACAGCACACAATAATTAATATTTAATTTTTCATGGTTGAGCGCCAAGGGATCTGCTCTCATTGGTCCTGCCCCCATGCCCTCTTTTCGTCCCATAAGACTAGGCAAGCATTAAAAACTAACTCCACATCAGAATAATATAAAGAATAAAATAAATCTTAATGAATAAAAAATCAGCAATTTTTAAGAATTTAATCTGCATCTTTTTAAGCAAATGAGGCACAAGTGTTACATATGTAGTGATATGTGTTTTGTTTGAATGCAGCCTATGTTATTTTAGCACAATGTTTGTGCATCCACTCTTTGCACTGTTCACACTGTGCCATTCAAAGTTTTTGCGGATTCATATCATCAGAAAACGATGGCATTCTGCATGTACAATATATTGGGCAAACAAATACCTTTTGTTTTACATGGAGCATTCGTTTTGTAGTTTCTGGAAAAAGATAGTAAAAAATCCTATTTTTAAACACACTTTTAAATGCTCTCTGATAGTGACTGAATCATAATTTATGTTGGAGGGATCTCTCCCCATTAAAAGTGACACTGCAAATGCAATTGCAAAAATCCCACAATCATTTGAAAATGCTTGTTGTTTCTGTATTGGTTTTACAGTGATCAAAATGGATTTTGAAGTGCTAAAAACAAGACTAGCAATTTGCCGCTCTAAATCAGGGCCTGGTTTAAGTCCAATTGAGTCATATACATTTACATGTGAATTTGAGATCGCTTCTATTGTTACCCAGTGATTACTGTTTGTATGTAAAATCTGTACACCACATGATTTTACTCTAAATGACAAGTTCTGTCCAAGTAGTGTATCTTGCAATCCGGGATCGTTCCACTGAGATTTTAATTTCTTTTGGGAAATTTTTTTTACATTTTTTTTAATATGGATGGTAGTTTGAGATAATATATTTAGATCTTTTAATTGGGTTTAATTACTGTTGTCAAGCGCGAAAGCTTCATGCGGGTCAGCGAGTTTTATATAGTATATAGTGTGGATTAGCATGTACGATTTTCTATATCATTATTTCTGCATAGTAATATTTTCTAACAACTTATCCACTAAAGGCCTCAAATAGCTACTAAGTGAATTTAAACTTTTAAATGTTAAATAAAAAATTATTGAAAAAAAAAAAAAAAAAGCCTGCCGTGTTTGAGATTTCAATCCTTTTGCATCTTGTAAATATTTTTAACAATCAGGTTTTTAGACACTTTCTACTTCATATTAGCTTGTTTTGTGTTTTATTTTAATAAATTACTTTATTTTTTAAACCATGTCAACAATGAACTCTATTTCACGGAAAATTGCCTCTCGGGTTTGAAATTTCAATCCTTTTGCATCTTTTAAATTCTTTAATGTATTTGATTATCGGAAATTTTTTTTTACATATGCTTCTCAAGATAAGGTTATTTTATGTTTTATTTTCAAAAATCATCAAATAAATTTTATGAAGCATGACATCATTAAAGACGTGTTTCGCAAATAATTACGTCTAGTGTTTGAGATTTCAATACTTTGCATCTTGTAAATGTTTGAAATTTCTTAACAATTAGAAGTTATTTCAATATGTGCTACATTTAATTAGGTTGTGTATTTCTCATTTTATTTATCTTGTTCCAAAACTTGCCTATGAATTATTTCAAGTTAGGTAGTCATTATTTGCTTATTGGTTATCACTAATTTTGTGCAAAAATATTAAAATTAAACAAATGAGCATATAATATTTTGATTTAATGTTTGTTTTAAATGTTATTTTTTAAATATTTAATTGATATTCATCATTTTCTTTATCGTCTAAAATACTTAATGGCATAATTTATATAACTAGAAGAAATAATTTTTAAGAAATAATAAGAGGTTTATCTTTCAAACTTTAAATTCTCCCTCAATATGTTGATCTATGCATTTGTTCCCTAAATTTTCTATACTTTTGCCACATGCATTTTCAGTTTCTTATCAGAATATTTTTAATTGCAGTAAATATGGCTCAAAGAATCTGAACTTGCAGCTAAACGGCTATTTATCCAATTTTTTTGGAGGGGCACAGGCATACATTCCTGAAGGGGGTGGGGAGTTCAACAATATTTGAAGGAGTGTGCCCCAGCTCTGGGACAGGGTGACACCGCGTTGAAGTAGTGCCCCTTTCTGACACCAGCACCCTGCCCTTTTTTCCTTCTAGAGTGAACACTGCCATCTAAAGCCTTTTTCACGTTGCTAGGCGAGACAAACCATCTTAAATTATGGCATCTTTCTCTTTTGGATGTTTTAAATGAAAGGGGCAGGTCTTTTTCTTCCTCGTTTACATGGCAGCTTTACTTTGCTCTCTGTAACAGGCTGGTTCATCTCTGCCATATCAGGTAGAGCATTAACTGGCGGTGCATTGACAATCTGGACACTTGGGACGTAGCCTTCAGCTTCCTCATTTTCTGTATTGACCATCATTTTCTTTTGTTCTTCTTCCTACAGCGTTTCCTCTTGTACTTCTCCCTCCAACATTTTCTCTTGTGCTGTTCCCTCCAGCATTTTCTCTTGTGCTTCTCCCTCCAGCATTTTCTCTTGTACTTCTCCCTCCAGCATTTTCTCTTGTGCTTCTCCCTCAATTTTTGCAAATTCTGCTGCATCTAGTAGTGTAGTCCAGGGGTGCAGAATATGTCCGATCCGGTGATCCTAGATCGGGGGAAATTTTGGTCTTTTGGGGAAATTTTTTACGAAAAATAAAAAGTGAATCTGTAAACCTCTTTTTCAAATTATAATTATTTCTTCTTTTTAAAATGTCAAAAAAAAAAATGGTTCTTGTCAAAAAACAGACTTAAAAATGTACAAAACATTTAAAGTCATCGACAACGTCCACAAAGACAATGGAAGATTGCCTAGTGTCTCTTTTTAGGGACGGTCCAAAAAATGTCTGAATTTACCAAAAATGAGCATTTCAACCAAATAATAGTGTTCAATTATTACTTTGGTATTGTTTCAATTCATTATTAACAGATTGCAGCACATAACCATCGTAAAGTGTGTTCTGTAGCCGTGTAACCAGTAATACTAAGTATCTTTGGAAAAAAATGTCAGGCATTAATGGGTTAATGTGCTTTTATTGATAAGTAATAAGTATTATGCATATAACTTAGCTTGCGGAGAAACAAATTGTAATTAATTGAAATATATTTTACTGTTTATTTATCGTTAAATTTTGGGGAAATTTTCTCACGTATTGGGGGAACTGTTAGATGGGAAAACATTTTCTGCACCCCTGGTGTAGTCATTGGTAGGACATTTTCTAAACTCTCAGGTGAAGTCATCCTTTCATCAGTTGGCACATCTTGCAAATCTCCATCAACGAGCAGTGTTTCCTCTTCTGCCTTTTCTCGAATGATTACAACTTCTCTTCCTTCTTCCCAAAGTTGCACAAAGTAACTACACTGGTTATCATAAATTAAGGAGAAGTCACAAAAATTGCGATAACTCCCTGAAAATTAATCCAAATCATACAAAATTTGGATATGTTGCTAAGTAAGAGTTGCTGAGTAAAACTATGTTATGCAAATTAGTGGTGTTGCAATCGGAGTACGTCATCTTGGAGGAGATTAAAAAACCATGTTTGAGAGCAAGCCTATAAATCTAGCCGTGATACTACTAAAAGAAATCTGAGATAGCCAACTCGTAGATATGACTTCTAGGCATCATTTACCTCAAGAACTAAAATGCAGAGCCATTGGGAGACTAGAGGCAGGACAAAGTCAAACAGAAGTGGCCAGGTGGCTAAATGAGTCCTTCTGTGGTTCATAGACTTTGAAGCCAATTTTTAACCACAGGTTCGGCATCCAGGAGGTTCAGTCAAGGATGGTCAATAGCTACGACGGGCGCTGATGGCCGATATTTGAGGTTATGTGCACGCAGGAGTAGATCTGCTACTCCGACTCGTCTCGAATCCTCCCTGGCTGCAGCTACCGGAAGGTTGGTGTCAACTTCTACCGTGCGTTGAATGCTTCATGAAGATGATCCGTTTGCGAGACGACCAGTTGTTTGTGTGCCTTTGTCATCACGCCGTAGGAGGGACTGTTTGCAGTGGGTACGACAACATGTTCATTGGACGCATGACCAATGGAGGGTTGTACTCTTTACGGACAAGTCTAGATTTAGTCTAGAAAGTGATAGTAGGCGTCATTTGATATGGAGGGAACCTAGAACCTGTTATCATCCTTCAAACATTCGCCAAAGAGATGCATACGAAAGAGGCAGTGTTTATGCTTGGGGTGGCATCTCTTTGGGAGGACGCACAGACCTCCATGTCTTTCCCAGGGGAACCATAAATGCTCAAATTTATAGGGATGGCATCCTTGATACTTATGTTCGCCCATACGCTGCAGCAATAGGTGATGCATTCCTGCTACAGGGCGATAACGCAAGACCGCACCAAGCTCGCATCATAAGCGATTATTTGGAACACGCTACAATTCTGCGCATGGAGTGGTCAGCTTGTTCCCTGGACTTCAATCCTGTGCTGTCGAGCACGTTCGGGACGCTTTAGGGAGACATTGCTGCCCTACACCCACCCCCTCAAACCCTTGCCACGCTTGCTACTGCTTTGCAAGATCAGTGGCTCTTGCTTCCTGTCGAATTGATAGACCGAATAATTGACAGTATCACTCATCGCTGTTCGTGCGGTATTGCTGTTAGAGGGGATCATATACCATATTGAAGGTACTTCCCCAATATCAAACTGCCACCTCAAATTTGTTCATTTTGTAAGTGCATTATTTTTTATAATACCATAATTGTCTGGTAATTTCTTTTTATGTTATTTTATACCTTACTATGTGCTGTACAATGAGCAATCGTCATTTTTGTGATTTTTCCTAAATTTTTGATAACCAGTGTATTTACCAGTCTCCGAAATTAGTTCACGGCAAAACTACTATATCCCTTAAGCTCCGCCCACTGCCCTGAAGGTAATACCTGGCCGGCGCCGTGAACTAAGCAACTACGTTATTATTATTATTTTTAAACGTTTGGTCTTCGAAAAATTCGGCAAAATTTGAGAACTAGCGATTTGTTTCAATTCTCTTCAGCTGAAACGATCGTTTTGATTTAGTTGTCATTCTTAACGTTTACTTAGTGGGATAGTTCTGCAGTTTTAGCAGACTAGAAAAATTATATGTTAAAAAAAAATCATAAAATTAGAAGAAGGACGATGAATACAAATTTTGCTTTTAAACTATTGTATATTTGACATCTAAATAAATTTTCTTTTTGACTTAAACAATTATGATGCTTAAATGTTTGAAACAAACGTTAAGCATAAGTAATTTATCTTTAGAATTAAATCTAAAAAAAAGAAACTATATATGAAATTTGAAGCATGGTCTTAATTTTTTGAATATTTTACTAAAGTAAAATTATGTCTACTCATTTAAAAATGTCTATTTATTTTATTAAATAAGCAATCATTTGAATTTCCTTAATTGGCATTTCAAAAATAGTTTCATAAATGTGTACATTTTGAAGTAGTTCATTACATGTAACCAGAGACGTGCCGTCTGGGTAGGCAAGGTAGGCAGTGCCTACCCATGACGAAAACATACCAATTTTTCAATTGCATAAATGACATTTTATGCACTGATTGGAAAATATTAAGGCATTAAACAGCGAGTATTGCAGAAAAAACAGACATTTTCATTTTTCTTCCCTCAAAAAGCATCGACTACCGCTGCTTTTCACCCACTGTATCTATACTGTGCATAGTATGAAGAAGCGCACGTGCCGCAGACTTTTCCCCCCTATGTTCGAAAAGCGGCGACGAAAGGCTGTCCGAAAAGTGCCTTTGCTGTTTCTTCTGTTCTCCGCCGAAACTTGACTGCGTCATGCGCAAAACCATGCCTGTGGAGTCTGTGGCGTTTCTACGGTTTAAGCGTCTTGACACCGTCTTTTGTACAGTACTGTTGAATGCTTGCAGTTTGCTATCTCCATTGTCGTCTTTCTTTTTTACCAAATATTGTAATTGTCAAATGTTTTGTGTTTTTTGTATCCCGCTTTTTCGTAGGATTAAGGTGAAACTGTATCCTATATGGGTTTGAGATTTATAAATTATAAACATATACGCAGTCGAATATTCTTGCATATATGTATATAATTTGTATAGTAAGTAAAAATCTTTCATATTCATATAAATTTGTTGCTTTTTGGATTTTTTGCGTTTTTAAAGATATATATTATTCTACAAATCTTCGCTTCTGCCTACCCTAGGCATTCATTGACGGCACGTGCCTGCATGTAACATACATAAAAAAAATATACATGAATCCAAGTTTCAGTAGAAGATCAAGACTTCTAATATTTCTTCAAGATACAGTATAACCTCGATTTAATGATTGCCTATGAACTGTAAAAATTATCGTTAAATCGAGGATATCGTTAACAGGGTTCGTACGGGTCCTTGAAAGTCCTTATAAGTCCTTATTTTTTTATTTAGCCTTAAAAGTGCTTAAAAGTCCTTATTTTAATGTCCCAAGTCCTTGAAAGTCCTTATTTTTCCTCTGCCCTTATTTCAAAAAATCAGACTGCCGTTTTTCGATTAGAGCGATTTCTACACTGCAAGGTTGCAAGTGCAATATTTCCGCTTCGGCCGCACTTCGTTCCAGTTAAGAGGGGGCGGGGGGGGGGGGGGGGGGGCAGCTCCGCTCCTGTTCTAGGAATCCATATCCATGGATGCAGGTGCCAAATCAGGGACACAATTGGTCAAATTTAAACAACTGATAAGAAACTGAACTACGTTAGCCGAACGCTTACGGCTTCCTCCATTATGCTTCTCCCCCACCGAGTGGTCTAACGAAAAGCATTAGAGGAGGAAGTAATTTTTTTAAAAAAGAAGAAAATGTTTCTTCAAAAAGATATAATGGAGACAAATGCAAAAGCTAATCAGTTGGCAGATGAGGCTGAAAAAACTAAGGACATTAACTTGTTTATGCAATTACATTGCATGAACTAAGAAAAACACAAAGTGAAAAAGAAATTGAAATAAGTTCTTTGGATGTAAAATTATCAGAGAAAAGTTTGGAATTAAAAGATATGTAATGGGATTTTCAGTTTCAGATTTTTCTTTCTGTTTTGTTATTGCGGGAAACTTTTAGGATTTTTTTTCTTTTTGTTATATTTTTAATCTATCTTTTATGTGAAAAAAAATGAAACATTTGGAAATGTTGAAAATGTATAGATAGGCCAATTTGTTATTCATTGTTTTAAGGTCCTTGTTTTTCGGATTTTTTAGTCCTTGAAAGTCCTTAAAAGTCCTTGAATTTTTTTTAAAGAAGTGTGTACGAACCCTGGTTAAATCGAGAAAACATACTTATAAGTTAAACGGATTAAACTATTGATAATTAAGTGAACGCTTAAACGTACGTTATTTTGCTTCTTTAAGAAGACTCGCATTTATATTTCCAAAGTTATTTCATCGATCTTTGTTTTCTCGTGTTGAGAAAATTTCACTTTTTTCGACCTCATTTTTTTTGACTGATCACTCTCCTCTCAAGGTGCAAAAAAATTTTGTTTGGAATGCTAGAAGTTTGGACGTTACTGAAGGATGAATCTTTTTACTATTGGAACATGAGGTCTAATGCTGTTGCAAGTAAAATAGTTAGAAAAATATTTTAAACATATACTACTGTATTTTTGACGAGAGATAATTTGGCCGTTAAATTGAGGAAGTTTTAACATTAAGTTCAAGGCATATGAGTCAGAACCAATGAAATGTATCATTAAATTGGAGAAATCTTTAAATGGAAGTTATACTGTAATTAGTTAATTTAATTCCATGTGTCAAGCTGTTCATTTTCTTCAAGGAACACTTAACGCTAGTTTTAATTAAACTACTTAATTTACAATATATACAATCATCAAGAATGACTAAATTTGGTATGTGAAGAATGCTTAGAACAAAATAGTGATCAAGTTTCAAGAGTTCAGGTTTCCAGAATAACAAAAATCATGGAATTCCAAGCAATTATTAATTTATCGTCTGCTTCTTGTGAATGCTGCCAAACCAAAACTTGAAACAAAAAGCTTAACTAAAACAAGAAAAAGTATGCAAATAGAACTGAAAATTAAATATTCAACTATTGATGTTAATTAATGTATATTATTATTTTTTTGAAATGAAAGTGTTATAACACAACAATGTCAATACTGAAGCTTGCTAGCAAGCAAACCATCTTTTACAGGCCTATTTTTTTCCCCAAAAAATTTTGTGGAGAGGGGGTGGGGGTCAAAGAGTATACTCAATGGATATTATATTGAACAACAAAATCGCACCTACGTAAACCCTTTTCTATACATAGTTGAAGAATCTTTAAAGAAGTACCCTGGGATGGTAACGAGTTAATATGTGATGTTACATTAGTCTACTTTAAGCTGGAAATACTTAATAAGAGTGTTTTTTCTTTATTATAGCATGGTTTAAAAATTCCCTTTTTCTCCCTTGAAGCTTTGGCCAGATCTTCTGTTTTTTCATTTCATAAGGTTGGCAGGTCTGCCGTATAAGTTATGGGCTTTTACACAGAAAAATGCATTCCAGTGTTTTAATTCTAGATTTGCTTTTTCAATGAATAATTTGAAAGATCCTTTTTGTTTGCTCAGCATTTTGTAGAGGGTCAGTTTTGCTTGATCAGGTTTTTGTGAAGGGACCATCTTGATTGATCGGATTTTTGTAAAGGGTCCATCTTGATTGATCGGATTTTTGTGAAGGGTTCAATAATGGACCTACTGGTAATAATGTCTTTTGTTATGTTCAAACAAAGAAAAATTTCTGAAAAAAAATGGACTGGATATTAACTAGAGTTTTTGCTGTGGTGGCCAAATCTTGCCAACCCTGAATCCATTAATTCAAGAACTGTTATGTATGATCTATAAATTAAAAGTGAAGCAGAATACATTTTGTAGTGTACAGAAAAGTATTGCCTTATGGGATAAGTGCAGCATAATACATATATGTAGATTTTTTATTGAATATGAAATTATACTGGACAGCAACTTAAGTTGACACTGACGTCACTATGGACTGAGCCAATAAAAGCTCACAAGCAGTTAGCTATCTCTAATTTGCCAGGTAGGCTGTCGCTGTGACGTTTTATCTAGCTAGTTTTTCATTGACTGACGTCACGACATTAGGGTCAAGAAACCTTGCAGTGTAGTATATAGTAAGTTTGTTGTAACATTGTTTCAACATTCAATATCTGAATAAAAAACATTAATTCTTGTAAATCAAAAGGTGCTTGATATCAAAATTTTTGTTGAATTACAAGGCAAAATGTGCGCACCTAACTGACTAACCAATCACTTTTATTAAAACTTTTCTACAAATCAGAATAACAAACCATTTGTGTATTGTAACTGTCTCTTACATTTTATTTAAATTTTGAGAAATTTAGTTCATTTTAAAATGTATTAAAATTTTTTTACTATTTATTAGCAACTGTTGGACGAATATCCAAAATGTTTCATTGTTGGAGTAGACAATGTGGGTTCAAGGCAAATGCAACAAATTCGTTTGTCTCTTCGCAAACATGCAGTGCTATTGATGGGCAAGAATACCATGATCAGGAAAGCCATTCGTGGACATATTGAAAACAATCCAGCTTTAGAAAAGTATGTTTCTTAAATGATTTAATTATTTTTATTTTGTGTCTCTAGTGAAAAATAAAACTCTCTCCTCCCACCGGAGCATTAATATGTAAATAGAATTAACAACTCATGTATAAGTTTACCTTCTATTTTCTGTAAAGAAAATACACCAATTTTTCAATGCAATTTTGATTAAGAATTTTTGCAGTTGTGATATTTGTAAGTTTGTTTTTGCCACAGCTATTTTATTAACATGCCTTCATTTTATCAATCTGAGTGAATGTCAATCGTTTTTTGTAGCCTTTCTAGTATACCTCAAAGCTCAAATTCTTAATTGGTATCCAATGGCTATTATAACCTACGAAATGGTAGCCAAGTTTCAAAAAGTGGTAGCCAAAAAAAAAAAAAGGAAACAAAATGTGCATTAAATAAAATGAATTAAATTTAAATTTTTGAACAATGTATGCAATAAAACATGTACTTTTATAAGCTATATTTTATAAGCTAGTATATATAGCTTATAAGCTAGTATTTATAAGCTATAAACAGGATAACTGAATTACTCCTATACAAACAAGTGTGGAAATAACAGGAGTAATTGCAAATAAATAAAACATTGAGATAAAAGTGGATAAATAAATAAAAAAGCAATAATTCATCAATTATTACTATGTACACATGACAGATTTTTCAGGAAAATCTTGTATTCTACAGAATTCAAGACAGCATTGTTTAAATTATAATAAGGAATGTCCATTTCTTTGACAGCATTGTTTAAATTATAATAAGGAATGTCTATTTCTTTGGATATGCAGTAGAATTAGCATAGTTTTTTGTGCCTCCTCCACGTGAATTCATTTTAGTTGCAAGAAAATTGTCTGGCCTGGAAACATATTTTTGCCTTCATAACTTTACTCTAGCTAATGTGGATCGAAATGCCTTTAAAAATTGTTAACATCTTTTTTTTCTCTGTCCTCCCCTATTCAATAGCTGGATTTTTGTGGACAAGAACTAAACTCAGAGAAATAATTTAAGAAGCATCTGTGATGATTTTGAGGAACATTTTAAAATTTTGCAAAACAGTTTGGTACTTTATGTTAAAACCAGTGAAAAAACTATAACTCTGTATCCAGGTTTTTTTTTGTGCTTTGACAAATCATTTAATGCTAATTAATAATACTTTTTTATTATTAATTTTTCAACTCTTTCATTTATTAAATTAAAAATTTATTAATTTACATTCATTTATTGATTTACAAAAGTTTTAAAAACTAGGTTGAGCAAAATTGAAGACCCACATATAAGTAGAGATTCTACTTTTTGAAACCAATCAGATCATCTTTCCACAAAATTTAATAATTTAACAACATAAGCAGAAAAATTATTATAAACTCAATAACAATGAAACATTTGTGATGTTTTTACCTATGTATAAATGTTTTCTTTCTGAGAGTGCAATTTTTGTATGAGGTCTGTTTTTTGTGGTTACATTTTTAAAAATAAAACTATATAGTTACTATCCAACCATTGGGAAAATTCATGAGTAAAACTCCCACTTGCTAGATAGATGGTCTAGTACTGTTAATTATTCAATTGCTTTACATCTTGAGCATTGTTTAAGGAACATTTTTGGAAATTCTGCTCTGTATAAGGACTAATGAAAACTTTAAATCTCGTTTCTTGTGCTATCATTTTTTTTATATATTTATTATTATTTTTTAACTTCTATGCAAGTATATATTGATATTTTCGCTTTAGATTTAAGTGATGGAATTTTACATTTCTTGTTGTTGGATGCAAACTGAAATAAGAATAAAAACTTGAAATGATTTACTTTTTAAAGTTTTAATGTTAATTATGGTTAAATCTTTTTACAGAATTGTCCCCCATATTAGAGGAAATGTAGGATTTGTTTTCACCAAGGAAGATTTAGTTGAAGTAAGAGATAAGATCATGGATAACAAAGTAAAAGCTCCTGCTCGTGCTGGTGCACTTGCTCCATGTGATGTGATATTGCAACCCCAAAATACAGGTCTGGGTCCTGAAAAGACTTCTTTCTTTCAAGCTTTGCAAATTCCAACAAAAATTTCCAAGGGTACTATTGAAATCTTGGTAAGATTTGTTTTTATTCTTTTTTTAAATTCAGAAT
>JAXGGA010011353.1:0-42819 GCA_038373865.1 Uloborus plumipes
GATTCAAAAATAAGTGGGCGCGGTTTTCGATATAGTTTCGGATGAAGTTTGCATTAGGTTTGTTCCCCTTGAACCCCCTAGAAAAAAATTGAAATGACGGACCTGATTTTAAGCTTAGCGAATGACAGTAATTTTTGTTCATACGTTTGATTTTATCATTCTTTATTCTTTTTACATTATTTTTTTAAGTCTTGTGGATATTCCGGTCCATGTAGAAAGAAATGAGAAATCAAGAAGTATTACTAAAAGTTGGAAATTAATGCAAATCACACAGTAAGTTGTTCTCAAACAGCCATTTTTAAGCTGACAAATTTGATATTCATCAATTCCAATTTACATTCATCCCTTTTTCACATTTTGCATTGACGTGGCAGTAAGACTGTAAGAATAACATTTAAACTTAGATAGTGTTTTTTTTATTTCTATGACTAAATGATTTATTAAAAGAGGAAGATGAAATTTCTTTGTTTCATTTGGCTGACGCAAACTCTTTTACATAACTCTAAAAGATCTGCTTCAAATTATACACGAAAACATTGGTATTCTACAGGCTCATAAATATTAAGATAATTCGTTTACTCGATTTGATTTAGGAATTATCTGAAGAGCAGAGAGTTGTATATTGGAAAAAAAAAGAAAGAAAGAAAAAAAAACTTTTATAGTGATGGGGAAAACTTAATGTTTTGCTATAATTTATTTCTAAAATGTTTCAGTGTCTATATATGTTTCCTAGTTCGGTGTTTTGTAATAAGCATTCGAAAACGCTTTGAAGTTTAAAACAAAACTGAACTTCTTATTATTTTTTACTATCCCCCCCCCCCCCACCGCCTTTCTTTTATTCAATCGAAATATTCTACGAAACATTATGTTAAAACTTCTGCAGATGCATCTGTAAAAAAAATTAAAAAATAAAATGATAATGAATAAATCTGAAAGAACACGTTTCAAAACATGGGGTAAATTAATTTTGCCCTATTTTCTTTACTGAAAAAATGACCTCAGTCGTGCTTTTATTTTCTCGGGCTGACGTCACAAGTGTACAAAATGCTCCAAGCAAAGCCACTTCATAGAACTAGCTGCCATTTTGGGGTCGAATTTTTCATTTTTGTTCAGCTGGGGTTGCCAGAGGTGCGTCGGTCTAGCTTTACACTAAAGTTTCTCCACTTGTGATGTCACACTAAACCTCGCTTCGCTTTAGAAGTCAAGACATTTTTAAAAGTTAATTAAAAATAAAGTGTTGGGAAAATTGAAGTTTTTTCTAGTCCCATGCTTTTTTCCTGCTTATTCTATCAATATCAGTGTCTAAAAATTTTTAACTGAAGGAACCTCATTCAAACATGAATTTAAAAACTCCGAGAACAAACTGAAAATAGTATATGTGAAAAATGTCACTTCCGTGCAAATGGATGGAGTAATCTAGGATAGTTTTGGAGCATTTAACAGTTAACGAAAAAACAGAAGGAACTTGAGTCGTAAAGTTACGGGCGGAGAATAGGTTTCGGTTTATGATTTTTTTGTTTCATACGCTTACTAACATTTTCGATGAAGAACCTTTAAAATTTCTGGAAAAATCGTTTTACGAACTACATGTAAAAAAAAAAAAAAAAAATCACAGAAAAAAAAGTTTTTTTAGAAACTTTTAATTTCTGAAGAATTTTCCTTTGCGTTGTTGTTCAGATGCAGACTTTCTTTACAATTATTTTTGCAATAATTTCTGACCCGTAATGTTTCTTGAGCAGTTTTCGAAACAGGAGGTATTTTACGGGATAGGGTTTTTCGTCGACGCTCGTTATAACGACCACACGTTATAAAGACCATCCTAATATAACGACCGGTGAGAAAACCCCCTACTGTATCCCAATATACTCTATGTTCTACCTCTTATAGCGACCACTCGTTATAAAAACCGTTTTCTGTAGGACGGAGACGGTCGTTATATCGAGCGTCGACTAGTAATAATAATAATAATAATAATAATGCACTGCAAAAAAATAAACTGCTGTTTTTACAGTATAAAACTGGCAGCAGAGGGTCCAGTTAGGAATACACCGATAAGCAAATTGGCCGATTACCAATTACCGATTAATCAGCTGAGCCGATTAAAGATAAGGATGTTTGTTTTTAATGCGACCAATTTTACAATCCCTGTTCTTTCTCTTTTACACAATTCCGAGTTGAGAAATAGTAAGTAATTTATTTCTGAGAGAAGATTTTTTTCCATTTTCATAATTTTCACACAATAATTTCAATATTTTATCAAATTTCTAAGAACTAATTTTCATATTTTTGTCAATAATATTACATTAACACATCGTTAATTATGTTAATAGGACATAAAAATTAAAAAAAGAGGGGGGGGGTGTCTGTGGGGAGCACTTCAATTTCGGAGTAATTTTAATTTACATTTTTAATAATTAGTAGCAATTTAATTCAAAACTTTTATTCTTTGTGAAAATTAGAGGTTATCTAAAAGCACTGTGCTAAGGAGAAAACTATAGCCACATGAAAAATGTTGCAACATTGTCAATGTGTATGTTTATTCAAAGTAAGAGAATTAATTTATTAAAAACGTTATATCAACTGTGAGGGCTACTAGTACTCTTAAAAAATTTATTCATCATAGTTTCTTAGTGAAGGTGTAATTTAAAGAATAATATTTAAAAATATTTTTTAAGCCGATGAATCGGCCTAGTTTTGACAATTGTTAATGATCGGCAAAGTGGCCGATTATGGCCGATTAATCGGTACTGCCGATTACTCGGTGCATCCTTAGTTCCAGTTTAAAACTGTAAAATGCACAGTAATAAACTAAAACTAGTAATTTTACAGTTTATTACTGTAAAGCAGCAATTTCACAGTTTATTATCACAATTTTACAGTGTAAAACCACAAAATTAACTGTATTATACTGTAAAAACAGCAGTATATACTGGCAGCAGAGGTTCCAGTTTAAAACTAAAATGCACAGTAATAAACTGTAAAATTAGCAATTTTATAGTTCATTACTGTAAAGCAGCAACTTTGCAGTTTATTACAATAAAATTAGCAATTTTACAGTTCTTTACTGTAAAATTAACAATTTTTATTGTTTGTTACTATAACATTAGCTGTTTTATACTATAAAAGCAACATCTATTTTTCACAGTGAAATAATAATAATGATATTAATTATAAAAATATTGATTAAAATGTATAAGCAAAGTATGCACAAAGTAGTCCATTTAGAGACAAATAATATTCAAGAAAATTTGAAATTAACTTATCCAATTAACTTGTTTAGTTTGTTGGTTGTTGTTTGTTTCGTTTCGTTGTCATCAAAGGCGAATTCCGTACTGAGGAGACTGAGACTTCATGGATAGACAATGGAATGATGACCTAAAAATAATTTATTTACACTCCACTTCAAGACTTGAAATGTTTGTAACAGGAGGAGAGATTTCTTGCAACATTTTTGTTTATCGCTGCGGGCACTTCACGAATGTTTATGACTTATAACTGAGTTCGAAATAAATCAAAAACTTGACGTAACAAGAAAGGGCACAATGAACTTTAATATTCATGGGCAAAAATTCCATGAGAAATTGAAAGAAGCATGTCAACAATGAAAGACTATCCTACATAATACTAAATTGAAGATGAAGCGTTAGAAAGGGATGTCCGGACCCTGATAGCTGAAACAAGTGACCTTACTCTATGACCAGCCTTGCCCTTCATCATATTAAAAAAGAAGAGTTGGCCATCTTTTCTCTTGCCAAGTCCATTATACTCAGTTCTCCTTCACAGGTTTTGGCTATTGTCAAGGAGGAGGGGGGAACGAATGTTAATTTGATCGATTACGAAGTCCATTCTATTGGGGGAAGTAGGACGGTTCTGGGATCAACCATCCATCCTCTGGGATGAGGAGAAAGAAGAACCTACCGCGGTGATTGAGTTCGAGTCTAGAAGGAAAAATAAGAACGCTTGACCAAAACGAAAACGAACGCTCTACATTTTTTTGCCATTTGGCTGCAGGGAATTTGAGAAATGATGCTTTCGTCGGGTGTGTTATTACCAAGACCAACTATTACATTCATCTGTTATTGATGATTTGAGGATTGCCTGCTGAGAGTCTGCAATTTTCAAAGGAAAATGAAGTTTGAATTATTAGTTCTGTTCTGTTGAGAGCTTATAGGGTTAATATGCTTACTTTCTTTCAGTAAATAGTGGTGAAATTTTACAATGGAAACCCTTTCTTTAAGAAGAAGTATGATAATCTGGTTGCCTTCCCTTTTACAGTTCAAACTGTGTCAAAAGATACAGTTCACGGAACAGTCTAAAACTGCTCTCCATTAATTAATGATTATTGCTCTTTCATGTAAAACAGAATTTTGTCTAAAATCATGAAAAATGTACTTGAAAACATAAGTTTTGAAGTCGATGCAAAAACGATAAGTAAAATGATGCTTAACTATATTTTGCACATATTTTTCAGAGAAACCATTGAAAATTAAGACCAGAATATTTGTCCTATTACATAAATATGTACTTGTCAATATAATGTAAGCGAATCTGATTAAAGATCCTGGATCCATCAAAGTATATATTAATAATTGGATTATAGTTCCGTATGATTCCATTTAGTGTTTTTGCGCCTTAAAACTTGTGTTTAAAAGTAGTATCGATGGTGTTTAAAGAATTAAATTATTTTTTTACTTTTTAGCGCAATTGCCGATTGAAGTTCTGAAGTCGGTTCAATTTTTTTTTTCAAAATAATTTTATTCTTCTTTAACATTGCCGAACTTTTACTAAAATAATTTGCCTGACTTTCCATTTTTGACGCAGCTCAAAATTACCCCAAATAGATGGATAATTTTAAATAGTCTATTATAATTCATTTTACTTGAATTTATTAATTATTATACTTTAGAGTTTTCGATAACTATTCAATACTAAGGGAGTTTTTCCTTCGTTTCCCACCATAGCTTATATAATTATTAAAATATGAATGGAACGATATGAAATAGAGAAGTTTTAGCTCTAAATTACCTTGAATAATCAATTTTGTTTTCCTGTCGAACGTTTTTTCATCCTTTAGTTCACGTCTTCCGCATTGAAAAAGGGATTCTTTGTTGCCCCTAAACTAATGGATTCAATAATTTGAAATATTCGTGCTTTGTTAAGGTTGTTTTCATCAATTTATAGCAGAGATAGTTCTCACGAAATCCCATTTGTGTATAAGTAGATCTAAAGCTCGAAAGAAAAAGATTTTTATCAGGAAGTAACATTTATGCGGAACAGGGATGCTCTACCTTTCTGACTTCACAGAAATGTGATGTTACAGTATAAGTTTTGATTTTCTGCGGGTATGTGATTACTGTCATTTTATCGTTGCTGTTCACATTTGAGGTTTTGAAAACCTGTGATTTAGAGCGAAAGATGATGGTCAAATTGCAAGTGGTACTTATTAAATAATAGACTTGTCCGATATGAAACTGCTATTGTACGTTTCTCCTTGCGCTTCTCGTCTTTTATATATTTGTATTGTATTTATATGTTTTTTAGGTATTATTAAAACTACTGGTTGTATCAGTATTCAAGCAGATTTTATCCTTTTTGAAAACACAAGGATAGATATATTTAGATAAGTAAATATTTCAAATTCTGGTGAGGGAACTTCCGGGTTGAGAAATTGCACTATATATCTGTTTGTAACTGGGAGGCAAATAGTTCATTTTGAAATGATAGCTTAAAGGGATTTTGAATTTTAGAAACTAATATCATAAAATGCTACACTGTAAAAAATTGGTGTTATTTTTACAGTATAATACAGCTAATGTTATAGTAGTAAACTGTAAAAATTACTAATTTTATAATAATAACTAGATAATTGCTACTTTTACAGTACTAAACTGTAAAGCTCCTAATTATGCAGTAGCAAACTAAAATTGCTAGTTTTACAGGTTATTACCGTGTATTTAACAGTTTTAAACTGGAACCTCCGCTGTCAGTATTATACTGTTGTTTTTACAGTATAATACAGCTAAATTTTACTGCAATAAAATGTAAAATTGCTAACTTTACAGTAACAAACTGTAAATTAGTTAGTTTTAAAGTTCATTACTGTGCATTTACCATTTTTAAATTGGAACCTCGGCTGCCAGTATTATACTGTAAAAACAACAGTTTATTTTTTACAGTGAAGAAGCCAAAAGCTCAAAGACATGAATAGGTTTTTGTATTAAAAAAAATCAAAAGTTACATTATCAAAAAATCACTAACACAGCTTTAAACACGGGTCTGAGAAAGTTTTGTTTTTGTGATATCAAAAGTTAAGCTTCAATATTAAAAACAGAAACTGCTCATCAAACTAAAATAAAAAATGTTAATGTAATTTTAAATATTTTGAAATCGATTTAAGGATTTCATGCTCTTAAAAGCAGGAACAGAGTTATTGCATTTCCTTACAAAATTAATCAACAATCATAAGGAATTTTTCTCTCACTGAGCATTAGACGAGGTTTCAATTGAAATAAGTTGTTTTAAATGCAATTACTTTTACTTCCTCATACGAAGTAAATAATGTTTTTTCCATAAAATCAATAAAAATGAGAATCGTTGAAATCAAGTGAGTTAAATGTTGGTTAGTCAATTTATGTTTCAGTTTAAAACTTTAATAAAGTGGGCATATATGTTCAAAATTACTCTTTTCAGTTTGAGAAAGCATAGAAAGACATAAAGATACAAAAATTCATGACTTTTTTTAAAGCTTGTGTACATGAGAGCTTGATTTGACTATTCAATGTTAAAAGTTAAACAAATTAGTACATTAATGTTACAAAGAATTAGTAAGAAAACACACACAACACACACACACAACAGATTGTAGAAGGGGTGTTGGGTAGGAAGGTTGATTTTTGTCGGATGACTTCACATTCATATGCTCGCAATTTTTTTACACTGAAAGATGGGTTACTTGGAAATAAAAAACTGTGCCTGCAATCTGTTGAAAAATTTGCAATTGTTTTGATTGTTTTATTAAATGTTTATTTAGACTCAAGTGGATGTGCTCTTTTTTTGAGGGGGGGGGGCTCTAAAGAGTAAAAATCTGTTATGTTTTATAAAAAGAGTGTGTTCTGATTTGAAGCCGTTAGAACTATTCAGAAAGGTCGAGAAGGAAAACAAAGAATTCAAAAAAGAAAGAAAACAAAACAAAAAGAAAAACTGTGAAAAAAAACAGCTTTTTCATTTCATTTCATAATGTAAGCCTGTCCTTTCTTTTCTAGAATTAATAACGTACCTCCACACTTAGTTGTTTAGCAGGTAAGGGTACTTGATCTCCATAACAGCAAGCATGATCCCCCCCCCCCCATCCGCATCTCAACGAAGTAATTTTTTTGTGATTCAAAGCCGCACATCTACAACTGGCAAGCTACCCGAAGGCAATGAGGCATGTCCGACAATAAAAATGCAGCTTCAGCTAATCCTACCATTGAAATTTTATAATTAGAAACCGCGGCTGCCATTCAAAGTATCAAGCGAACGACCCGCTAAATGGTGTAGAAAACAATGGCCAGATTAAGCCAAGATTTAGCACATTTCGAAACGGGATGTCGAAATAAGGGATGAATGTTTTGAGGTTGATGCCCAGCCACATTTAATTTCTCATCCTTTGTCGGCAGGCACCGCAACTCCGTCCGAATATTGATCTTTAAGATATTTATTGAATGATTGCGGCAATTAGTATTATTCATGTCCAGGTACTTCTCTACATAATTTATTGCTGAGTACAATTGAACAAGTAGGAGGTTGTCTTTGAGTATTCCATGGGCATGTAAAGTACCACATATTAAGATGCAAATTTGCATTGTAATAGCTTTCTTATTTTGGAGCGATACGGTGTCTTTTTTTTAATGTAACTTCGAATAGTAGTGAATTATTGTTAGTAAATTATCATCATTTTCCTCACGTTCAATTACTTTCTACTGCAAAATGAAGGTCTTCTCTTTTTTTACTTCCTTTTACGTAGTAACGAAAGTAGTTATCGCGAAAAAAATTTCAATCAAATTTAAACTTAAATTTAAATTTTACTCACCGCCGAATGAGTAGTTTTTTCAGCCTATTTGCATGTGCATATGTACCTGCGATTGTATGGACAATCGAAAAATTCATAACTCGGTCATTAAGAAAAAAAAATCATTTTATTCAACTTGTTTATTTTAATATTTTGTACACTTGAATGTTTGTTATCCATCATTTTGCACATGTTTAACGTTCTTAGAACAGAAAAATACTAATAAATTTGAGCAGCAACCGATAAAAAACTAAACTAAAGAAATTACAGATGAAATAAAAATAAAAATATTTTTTAACAATCAATACTTCAAATGGAAAAGCAAACTGAAATTTGAGTGAAATTACAATTTTTTACAACATAGAGGTAGCACCTGGCTGCCATGTTTGATTGCCAAAAAGAATTTGCCAGGAACAAATTCAAGAGTTTCTTTCCCCCATATTTTCTTTTCTTCGTCATTTATCTTGCGTGTGTGTGCGCGCTTCGGCTTTATGGTCATTCCATAGTGACTAACGGGTCATTCCATTTTAAATCAACAAATTTTCAAAAAAGTTGTTGCATCACCATTTTTGATTTTGATGAAAATTTGCATGTGTATTCCTTTTACTTCCCAGAGCTCAAAATAGTGTTCATTTTATTTTTAAAAAATTTACCCTTTGATATATAGGCCCTTTTTGTTGTTGGCAACAGCGAAAATCGGGCGTTTTGATGCTTTGCCTTATGAACTATAACTTTTTTTCTATTAAAGATTTTGAGCTCAACTATAGCTCATTGGAAAGCTAAGAAAAAGATCTTTTTATATATGCTATCAATAAATTTCAGATTTTAAAAAAATACTGTTTTTTTCAAGGTCAAAGTTCACGACGAAAATGATATTTTTTACTACTTTCGAACATTAAAAAACCCATGAAGGGTTCAAAGTAACAAGCCGATTTTTTCCACATATATTCATCGTCATGGTTACTTACTGTACAAAAAAAATTGGCTTGTTATTCCGCCCCCTTTATGAGATATGCCCCCTCAAAGTTGTAAATTTTTTTAAAAATCCAATTTTCAACGCTAAAAAAATGCATGTGGGGGGCAAGATAAAAAAATTTTTACATGTGGTATTTTAAGTACTTTTTACCAGCTTTCTAATAAAACAAAAGTTGCTTTGTTATTCAAAGGCGTTTGGCAGATATAAGGGACTGAACTTTCAAAAAATTGCACAAAAACAACACGATTATTTTAATTTTTTAAAATCTTCTTTTTTTATTTAAATGTAATTATACACTTTATTCTTTGCCTTAAATGCTAAAAAAAGACTAAGAAGAGCAATGAAGAAACATATTTAAAGTTTAATAAGATAATTTAATATTTTTAACACATGGGAATATAGAATACCACTAAACTTGTCTGATTTTTAAATATCTGATTGCTACCTACAACAGGACTGAGCATTTCTCAACTTGTCCAGGTTTGTTCATACCATGTGGTCATCCTTGTTCTGACTTGCTCTCACATGTGTATCTTAGTTGTCTTTCAAATTCCGAAAGAAGTAGGTTGTTGAGCTAGTGTTTCTGCTGTAAAATCTTGTGAAGCTGATGTGATTTCTTTTCATTTCAAGTTCATTCATATTCACAGAATGTTTTGTTAAAGGTAAAAGAAGAAATTCTTTAGAATCCTTAAATATAAATTTAAATTTGTCTTTCTACATGTAAACTGTGAATAAGTTATGGATAACCCTAAATGCTCCATAGGAGTTTTTGAGAATGATGATTGTAATATTTTAAGTTACAGTAGGCAGTCTACTGTAAATAGTATTTCTGAGTACAGTGATGATGATAAAACTTTACTGAACCTCTGAGTACTGGGTGTAAAACTATTGAAACTGTTTGTACCTACCATGCAAAAAAAATTTCTTGCCAAGTTTTGCCACCTTTATGGAACTTCTTGCTGGTAGGTACAAACAGTTTCAATAGATTTACACCTAGTTCTCAGGTGCAGTAAAGTTTTATCATCATCACTGTACTCAAAAATACTATTTACAGTAGACTGCCTACTGTAACTTAAAATATTACAATCATCATTCTCAAAAACTCCTATGGAGCATTTAGGGTTATCCATAACTTATTCACAGTTTACATGTAGAAAGACAAATTTAAATTTATATTTAAGGATTCTAAAGAATTTCTTCTTTTACCTTTAACAAAACATTCTGTGAATATGAATGAACTTGAAATGAAAAGAAATCACATCAGCTTCACAAGATTTTACAGCAGAAACACTAGCTCAACAACCTACTTCTTTCGGAATTTGAAAGACAACTAAGATACACATGTGAGAGCAAGTCAGAACAAGGATGACCACATGGTATGAACAAACCTGGACAAGTTGAGAAATGCTCAGTCCTGTTGTAGGTAGCAATCAGATGTTTAAAAATCAGACTAGTGGTATTCTATATTCATAGGTGTTAAAAATATTAAATTATCTTATTAAACTTTAAATATGTTTCTTCATTGCTCTTCTTAGTCTTTTTTTAGCATTTAAGGCAAAGAATAAGATATATAATTACATTTAAATAAAAATAAAGATTTAAAAATATGAAAATAATCGTGTTGTTTTTGTGCAATTTTTTGAAAGTTCAGTCCCTTATATCTGCCAAACGCCTTTGAATAACAAAGCAACTTTTGTTTTATTAGAAAGCTGGTAAAAAGTACTTAAAATACCACATGTAAAAATTTTTTTATCTGGCCCCCCACATGCATTTTTTTAGCGTTGAAAATTGGATTTTTTAAAAAATTTACAACTTTGAGGGGGCATATCTCATAAAGGGGGCGAAATAACAAGCCAATTTTTTTTTGTACAGTAAGTAACCATGACTATGAATATATGTGAAAAAAATCGGCTTGTTACTTTGAACTCTTCATGGGTTTTTTAATGTTCGAAAGTAGTAAAAAATGTCATTTTCGTCGTAAACTTTGACCTTGAAAAAATAAGTATTTTTTTAAAATCTGAAATTTATTAATAGCATATATAAAAAGATCTTTTTCTTAGCTTTCCAATGAGCTATAGTTGAGCTCAAAATCTTAGAAATAGAAAAAAAGTTATAGTTCATAAGGCAAAGCATCAAAACGCCCGATTTTCGCTGTTGCCAACAACAAAAAGGGCCTATATATCAAAGGGTAAATTTTTTAAAAATAAAATGAACACTATTTTGAGCTCTGAGAAGTAAAAGGAATTCACGTGCAAATTTTCATCAAAATCAAAAATGGTGATGCGCACCCCATTTGTTGATTTAAAATGGAATGACCCTAACGTAACATTCAGAGCTGATTTTGTAACTGTTTTTGCTTGTAACTTAAAGGATAAAATATATTTTTAGTTATTGCTGGTGGGTTTACAATGTACATGGTATCTATGTATCATTTCTGCTAAGAATTAAAAAAAAAAAATACTGACAGTAGATATTTTTTCAAGCAAAATAGCAGCGTGACTAACGTAACATTTTTGCAACCCTGAAAGTTAATGCTCATGTTGTGAGGCAAAAATTAAGCAAGTGTGAAAAATTGAATGATATATTTGAAAAATGTGTAAAGTTGGCTTTTAAAAAGATAAAACACATTTATTAAATCTTAACTTTTTTTAGTCTTAAGTGTCACTTTTACCCAAGATGGAGTGTGACTAACGTAACCATCAAAAACAAGCAGTAAACACACTACAAACTATTTATTATGGCTAATCTCAGTGATAATTACAATACTTTTTCAATTTTTTAAAACTTCTTATGCTGTATGATTGTTATTTATTATTTACTTATTTATTCATTTTTTGATACTTTTTTCACTTTGGTATTTTTTTTTCTTCAACTGAGGTTGACATTTCTACCCTTTATTTCAAACACATGGTTAAGATAGATTGAGGAAGTTGCCGTATCATGTGTTACACCCACAAGCATCAACGAAAACAGCTAGCCATTCAGTTAGAATGAAGGGTCGTGCACATTGAGAGCATACATAAAATGGCTTTGCTTTACCGCAGATTTAAGGGGTGTTTTAAAAGTGTTTTGTCATTTTTACCGATCTGACGAATACTTGAAATATTGTTAAATGTTTTTGGCTAAGACACCGTATTTTCTCTTGCGGGAGATGCCGCAGCTTTTCAACACGCCCTAGAGAAAACAGTGATCCTACTCGAAACATGGACCTAGAAAACTATACCGAGCTTTCCGAAAAAATATTCGATGAGATACATTGTGTGCAGCAGTTGGCGCAAAAACCACGTGTACGGCATCTTCTCTCGACGGCAATTTGCCTAGCGGCATCTTCCCCAATGGTATGGGGAAGATTCTGAAATGGAAGGGTTTTGTAATCATTAATTTTCAGCGGTAAAAAATTGTTTTTCAAAGCGAAACCTATTTTTTTTTACCAACTACAAAATGTCTATATTTTGTGGATAAATGGGTTTTTTAAAAATAAAACCAATGTTCTATTTTATATAAAGTAAACCAAAAACTACGGCATCTTCCCTAATCTATCTTATTTAGTTTTCGTTGAAATAAAGCAGTTCATTTACCAGTGGCCAAACTTCAAATTTCAATATTTTATTGATGTTCGTGGTTTCTCAAGAACGTGTTTCTTCAAATGTTCTATAACTCTCTCTCTCTTTGTTTATTTATTTTCTTTATAGATGCTGTCATTGACCTGCCCACGGCATTATCTGTGTAGCAAGTTTGGAAAATCTAACTGCTAGATAATTAGCTCCAACAGTACCAGGTATTGTTAATAAATATTTTTTCTATTTGAAATTACAAAGGTAATTAAGATTTAATTAACCTATAAAGCACCAATAATAAATCTCCCAGTCAGAAGTGCAAAACAATACAATGGCGCATGTGGTACTGGTCATGCAAATTTATGCTCTATTGTATTTAACGTTCACGACAGCAATACGGAAGCTCCCAAAAGTTTTAGCATATTTATCACCCGAGTGAAATATTGTTCCAACAATAGGCGCTTAGTGAAGAATCTTCTAAATTTATTGAAAAATCGGAAGGGGGAGATTTAAGACGAATTAGGCTCCGTAATGAATGAAGTAATTATGCTGTAATGAGGGTTAGAATAATTAACATGAATAGCTATTTCAGTATCATTTTTTGCGTCGAGCTATTTATAAACACCTTGAGAGTACTTGAATGAAAGAAATTCTTTTGGAATAAGTCTTGGTAAATTAAATTATTTAATGCTGAGTTCTTTCTGAATCCTATTATAATGTATATGTTTTCATATAAATACCTGATATTTTTACACAAAGTAAAAGTGAATGATAATTGCTTACAGATTTTAACAACAAGTAAATATTGAAAAAAACTTCCTTTCTGTTTTATGGGCGTGATATTTTAATTCGTGCTGTAGAGGAATACGGAGTAAAGTGAAATAATTAAGATTAATATTTTTTTCAAAATGAATAAAGAGTAAATTTGTGTATAAAATTACAATACATTCCGAAAGAACAAAGATTTAATAGTAAATTTAAATTGAAGCATTATTTTGAATTTTTTTCTATAAATGTACCTTCAAAAACATTTCACTTTTTTGTATGTGGGTAAAGTGAAAAATGAAATATTTTTCTGATGAAATATTTTTTGTTCGATTTTATTAAAAATATTTTTGATGAAGTCAATGAGTAAATAATAAATTGAATGAATAAATGAAAAGAAAATGAAACAATAAACGATGCAATAAAAATGAATTAATTAATAAATGGAAGAGAAAAAATAAATGAGTGAGTAAAATAATGAATTAATAAGAAAATAAGTGAATAGATTAATAAATAAGGGAATTATTAAAAAAGGAATGCAAATCAATGAATTAATGAATGAATGAGTGAGTAATTTAACAATAGTAATTTAATAATAGTAATTTAAGAATGGAATAAGTATGTTAAACTGCCTGTTTCACATTGACCCACCTGCACTTTAGTAATTGTACAAGGCATTTAAAATTTAAATGAGTTTAATATTAAATAAATAAATACTGCATAGAATACTAGTAGGTCTCAATTATTACCTAAAATGTTAACAAGAATTTTATTATTTTATAATAAGAAAAATACTTTTTGAGTTACATCAAAATATCACAGTAAGGGTATCAAATTTTGACATTGTTTGTACTATCATATTCTTTTATTTTGAGGGGTATTTTTTTCTTGATTGGAATAAACTGCATGTGCTACTACATAGTTAAAATATTACCAAGTAGGTGGTGCTAAACATAAAATAATAATTTTATCATTTCACTTTGCACCGCATTCCCCTACTAACAAATTGGTACTATAAAAACATTTCAGATACAAGTTGGATTGGATTTGGAATTCTGAAAATCCAAGTGAAAATTACCAACATCAAGTAAAATATGCGTAATATTTATAGTCTTGATACATTGTATGTAACTTATCTTAATTATCTTTAATAGTGGAACTTAAGAACTTATTATTGACTAACAGTGCGTCTCCTACTTCTGTGACATCGAATCTTCTTATTTAGAAAATTTGAAACAGTTGAAATGTCCCACTTTTGCTATATTTTGACAAGGATCTCATTAAATCTAGCGCATGCTACTTGCTATCCAGTTCCACTTCGGACTTCCCCCAAAATAAATACGAGCCCTTGATTTTCTTCGAATGGACGCACAATAATGACAATTTGATCATCTGCGAGGATTTGTTCTTGCTTACTTTTTGTTCCATTTGTGCATTCTACTTATATCCATTTTCCTCCATCCACTCTCTGACATTAGAAGATACATTCCAAATTAATTTATAACGACGCGGCTCATCTCCATTACATGACATCAGAATGTTTATATCTGGGTTAGAAATTAATCACCCTCTTTGCTTTTTCTCCAAATATGTGGTTTGCTGTTACAATTCAAATATGTCCGGATAGGCTCGTAACAGGTGTTCTTTATATCGTTTGCCCCACATTGTGCACTTTAATGAAGGTGGAATGAAACTTAGAATGTCCTTAATGGGACCGCTCAATTAGCAGAAGTTTGTTGTTCCAAGGAAGACAAAGGAGGTTTTAGAAATTCGTCTCAGACAATATGTTGTAATTATTATATTAGATACAACGAGATAAGAAATTAAAAGTTTCTTAGCAGAATTGTTTGAGAAGAAGTAGGTTATTGTTTGAGTGACACTACTTACACTTTTCGTATCTCATTGTGTTTTTTTTTTCTCTCTCCTGAAAACAAAGATTAGTGATATAGTTGAAATAATAAAGTGCGTGGTATAGGTGTCTTAAGTCCACAAAGCGATATTTATTAAGAGAAAGCTTGGAAGGCTTGGAATCGTGATTTGAAGTGATTTGAATAAAGTATGATTTTTTTTCTTCTGAGTACATTTCTTTCAATATAGCTGTAAAAAATAAGGTCTTATTTTGAAATCGGCGTTTTAAAGTCACAAATTTTGTGTCATCTCCATGGAAACCTAACTCGATAAACCTAAATAAATGAATTGATTTAGCAGTTCTATGGAGACGATGCAAAATTTGTGACCTTGATGCCCATATTTTTAAAGTAACAGGCTATAGTTAAATTATACGTATTAAAACTTAAAAAAAAAAAAAAAAAACACACAAGGAAAAAAGCTGGAAAAATAATGCCAATAGTAATAATAATAATAATTAGAATTGTAATAAAGAATAATCATTTAATCATACTTGATGTGTTGTAATTTTGAAACATTAAAGTCTTTTGTGATGGTGATCATTTGCATTAAATATTTTGCTGCAATAATGCATTTTGCCGAAGAGAAAACTTTGAAAATTTGGCTGACAGCGAGCTGATAGGTCAAGTTTAATTTCTACTCTCTTTTCTTTTAATTTTTTCTTCTTTCTTTTCTTTTCTTTTCTTTTCTTTTCTTTTGCTTCTTTTTTTTTTGAGAAACAAATTCGAATGTTTAAGTTTTTTGCGTTCTAACTTTTTACTTAAGAATAATTTGACAGTTTTGGCTTTAACATTAAATAATATTTTCTCTTTCAAAGAAAGAACTGGTAATAGTATAGCTGAAATTTGCTCTGATTTCTTGTATTGATGCTTTAAAACGACAATTTAAAGTAAAGTTTTTTTTATCAGAGCCTTTTTCTAGTGCCCTAAGTTGTTGCTTGTTAGAGAAATAAAACGAAGGGAAAATGAAATCAGGGCAGGACTTGTCTCTTCGGAAACGAATTGTGGAGGAAGTAATGTAGGTTAGCGCTGATAAGCTGTTTTTTTTTCTTCATCCGTTTAGAAAGTTGAAAAAGTTGAATCGAATTTAGTACATAACATAACTTTCAACTGCTTCAAATTGTTGAAAATCTTCTAACTGTGATTTATTTCGTAATCCGTGGAGATGATGATGTGAAATTCTTTTTCGGTAATATTTGAAGCTATTCTGTTTATTGTAACAGCACTGATTCACAGTTTTGTAAAAAGTTGTTGTGATACATTTTTTCGTGTATTTGATGCAGACTTCTTCTCTTAAAAAGGACGTCTGTAAGTTTATAATCAGTCTCACGAAGTTTATGACCTGAGAAACCCCTAGTAATGCTCTGAAAGTGCAAAAAAAAAAAAAAAAACGTTAAAGTTTAAAAAATGCCATTTAATTTTTTAATAACGCGCTTATAATGTCAAAATTCCATCAAGAAGTTTGCATTTCTTTTTTTTTAATTTTTTTAATAGGAAGTTGAGATGAAAAAGGTCTTTTTTCTGCTCTAATACATTTTTCTCTACTCTTACCGACAATATGATACAGCTACTGCCAAGTAGCTGCTCTATTTTTGAAAATTGGCACTGAAAACATTCGACAAAGAATTCTGAAATTTAGTAAATAAATTCACGTTATTTAGGTCAGAAATTTAAGAAAAGGGGCTAAAAATAGAAAATACCGACACAAATGAAAAAAGTTTTAAAAACGCAATTATTATATTAACCTTCTTAATTTTCCTCACAATTTTTTACGCTTTGCTCATGGAATTATTATTTGAGGCTGTTATCAAGGTTTTTTTTTTTTTTGGTCTAAATCTAAATAAAAGCTTAGTGTTTGCTCTTTTTCAAATATTTTAAGTCGGTCTGAGCAGTTTAAGCATAATGTCAAAATACAACTAGAAATGTAGAGAAAAATACAACGTTAAGGAGGCACAAATAAGCAGGGATACAGTAGGCACGTGTTTCGGGGCAACAAGGAACCCCTTTTTCAATTTAGGATGAAGAATTATCCGATAAAAGATAACGGATGATTCTTTATCCTAAAGCTCACACTTCTTGCATTGAAAAAGGGGTTCCTTGTAGCCCCGAAACACGTGTCTGCAGTATCCCTGCTTATGTGCTCCTCCTTAACGTTGTATTTTTCTCTACATCAACAGCACAAAGGTATTTGTAAACTAGAAATATTTTACGTACTGAGTTATTGTATTTTAATTGTTTCATGGTTTCTCTTATTCATTTGGATGGATAGTGTTTTATTACTTTTATAATCTTTGAAATTTTTAATGTTACCTTCTTTAACATGCTATCAACTTTTCAAATACATTTTTCTTTTGCATTACACATCTTATGTGACTTATTCAATTTCTCAACCCACAAACTAGGTAAGTTTAAGTGAGTTTCTTTACACACATGAGTTGATTTTCTGTCTGTATTTATACTAGACCGGAGAAATCATTATTATTTCATCGATCTTTCTTAGCAACTCACTTAACGAGTAGAAGAACATAGCGATCATATAATGAAAAACGTAACAACTCATGAATATTCAAGAAAAAGATCAAATCGATTCCAAGATGGATGTTACAAATGAAAAGTTATCTATGAGATCAAAGATCAAATCATGATTTAAATACATGTTCCAGTGAAATACTAATTATACTAATTTCAGTGATTTATGATAAAAACTAAAATATTACACTGCAAAATATTAATGTTGTTTTTACAGTATAATATAGCTAATTTTTTGGTACTAAAAGTAAAAACTGCTAATTTTACGGTAATATGCTACAAATTGCTAATTTTGCAGTAATAAACTGCAAAATTGCTTATAATAAACTAAAATTGTTAATTTTACAATTTCTAATTGCAATTTACAGTTTTGAACTGGAACCTCTGCTGCCAGTATTATACTGTTGTTTTTACAGCATAATACAGCTAATTTTATTGTAATAAACTGTAAAATTGCTAATTTTGCAGTAATAAGATGTAAAATTGCTAATTTTGCAGTCATAAACTGTAAAATTACTAATTTTGCAGTGATAAACTGTAAAACTGCTAGTTTTACAGCTTATTACTGTGCATTTTCAGTTTTAAATTGGAATCTCTGCTGCTAGTATTATACTGTAGACATAGCAATTTAATTTTTTGCACTTTTTGGGGAAAGACGCACACACAATTGTCAAAATTTATTCAGTAATCAAAGTACGTATTATAAATGCCATTTTCCAGATTTCAAGTACGACACAATCTTTTTGATCAATATGGTAGCATATAATACTAATGTAATCTTGAAGAATTTCACACATTTGAGTGAAAAGAATTAAGAGCGTCCTGTGTATTTTATCTCGAACTGGATATGAAGCTTCTTTAATGAATTTTAAATTAAATATAACATCAGATAATTTTTCCATTTATCAATGCTTTGCCTTGAACCTGCACAAAAGTCCGATTTAATTGAATCCAGTGGCGTATCTAATGGATGCTTCCGAAAGCGTAATGTCAGACTTCAGTTCTATGCAGAGGCGTTCGAGTGTAGGAGATATCGAATGTTCGATCGGTATCGAATAATCTTTGCAGGTCGGAAACGGATGGCAATCTCGATTCCGAAGTCTTTTCGATGTCTGCAGAGGGGTGCAGTTACAACACGGATGTGGCCACATAACAATCGGTTCGCTTTTCGATGCAAGAGAAAGGCCAAACGATGGTTTTGAACTTCGTTTTCAATGTTCAGATTGTTGGAGGCTGTCAGGCTAATCTCGCGTTCCGTTCCGGTGGGTATGTCAGACGATATGAGGTCTCCATATTTGTTTTTATAGTATCCACTAAAGAAATCAAACGTCGTGGTGCCTTTTGATAATTTTGGCCATGTCGATTGCCAACTGGGAGTATGAAGCCTATTCCCATCAAGAGTAGTTCAAGCCATGCATTGTTGTTGTTATCTTCTGCCAGCTACTTTCTGATCTTCTTAGGTAAAACCTTCCGCGTATTTACGCATGCGTCAGGATCTTACTAAATGCGTCTCTGATTTTACTAAAATAGGTGTGTTAGGCAAGATAACAATAAGGGGAAGAATAATAGGAAGCATTTTGAACCGTATCAAAGAGCGTAGAACGATGTTAATTTCAAATAGGGGAGAGCGGGGCTAAAAGTTCCGCGGGTAAGTTGTTCCCTTTGAAATAACTCAGCTAAGAAAAAAGATACATGTATTTTGTAAATACGTCGTGAAATAGAATGTTATAGCGCACAAATGGCGGCTATTTTAGCCAGCCCAGTGGCGTCCGGTGTATCAAAAGCCGAGCACGTGCATTACTGATTTACGAAAGTAAATATTTTTGTTTTTGGTGTTTTTGGTCTTTCGCCCTAAATTGAATAGTTAATGTTTAGATTTTTGGTTTTTTTACATGAAGATAGATTGTGCACCCTTATATCCTACGCTGAAACTATTTTTGTTTCGTTATCTAACCTATAATTTAATGTTTTAAAGACATGTGCTTTTGGGGCTAGTTGTTCCCTTTTTTGGGGGCAAGTTGTTCCGCGGAACAACTTGCCCCAGAAAAATTAGCAACTATCCCGAAGAAACGTCTTGCCCTATTCATCTGAACCAGTGATGCAGTGACTTAATACACATATAAATAAATATTATATGCTACTGTGAAGACCGAAAGTGAGATTTCATCAAACATAAAACCAGAAATATTCAGTCTATCCGATAAATATATATTAGATATAAAATTTTCGAAAAGCGAACCATGTAAGCTATCGAAATATGTTTCATACTTTGATATAAAAGTCATAATTTCGGAGAATCGTATTACTCGTAGAAGTTGTAGATAGCTCCCTGTTATAACTGAAGACTGAACCAATTATCTTAGCTTATTAGCTGTTGAAGCTGTTAGTTATTATATGTAATTTTCATTTGTTGCACTGTCTTAACTGTATTTTACCGTATTAATGTGTTATAATTTACTATTTACTAGATGCGTTGCCCGGCTTTGCACGGTCTACCTTGAGAATAAAACTTTTGTCAAGCAAGGCGTGTCTATAAGTCCCGATTGCATTATTAAAGTCGATATTTTGCCGGCATCTAGTGCAAAAAAGAAATCAATCGCCAAAAAAAGTTTTAAATCCCGTCGTAACAAGAAAAGCCTCAAAGCAAAGGTCTCATCAGAAAGATCGAAGAAAATACGTCCTAAAGGAAATTTTCTCGCGCAGCTTTGGAAATTACTAACCGCTTCACCCGGCAAAAAGATACAGGCGTTTTTAAGTTAGTAAAAATCAATTTCAAATTGGATTTACAGAAATCGTCTGCTCTAATTAGCGTGAAAAAAATGAATGGTAAAAAAAAAGTTGAATAAAAATGGGTTGCCATTTTTTTTCTTGAGCGTAAACTAATTTTCTAAATATGGCCGATTTTAACAGCATTCAGTGGATTTTTCGCAAAATATCGCCAATAGCGCAAAAATTGAACCGAAATTCAAGAAATCATTTTCTTCGGCAAATTTGTCGCCAACTTGGCGAGCTGTCACCAAGTTGGCGTCAAACACTTGGCGACCAAAAGCTTGGCGATATATCGTCAAGTGATTGCGCCAATTCATATCACTTTTGTCTACATTAAAATTAACACTGATTTACCCCGAAGAAGGGTAAGCCCCCCCCCCCCGGGAACATTCGAATGCAACCACAAGGGGAGGTACACAACTAGACCTCCCTCAAAGCCAACATATCAAATTAGAATCTTCTACGGTATACAGTTTTTGAGTTACGCGACATACATACGCACATGCATAACATACGTACATACAGTCATACAGCCGTACATAAACTCATACCAATATCAACCATTGTTTTTTAATACAAATTATGTTTTTAAGGAGTTATTCATCTCGCAACGTGGTTTAATTCGAAATTAGCATCGTTATTCATCGTCTTGCAAATATCGGAACAATTTGCCCCAAACACGGAACAACTTGCCCCAAGACGGGGTTAGTTGTTCCTTTTCGGCTTTACTTGCTATAAAATTAATTATTAAAAAACCTTACAAAATACAACTCAAAAAACAGTCTGTATATCAAAGGGACATATAATACTAAGTTTTAACCTCGGAATATTAATTCTAGAACAAAGTTTTCAAAACGAATTTTGAGCTTGATCAAAAAACGGAACTTTTAGCCCCGCTCTCCCCTACATGGTTTAGTTGCATATGTCAAAAGGATAGCAAATGCAAGTTTTAAATTGAAAACTTCAGAAAGTTATCACCCACAACCCATCTACTCTTTTTTAAGTGGAACTGTTCGCGAGTGCCAGGGGCGGTTTTCATGGACAGACAGTAGGTTGGAAGTTTGGGGTGCGCTGCTTCACTTTTTCAACTTCACCGTCATTCGGTGCAAAGTCCGACTTCCACCGTACACACATGCCATTGGAGCCTGTTTGTAAGGTAGGCAACCATTCACAACCCGACAACACATTCACACAGAGGGACGGGAGAGAGAAAGTACATCCAAGCCCAAGCCTGGATTCGAACCCGGGACCCCTCCATCCCGGTCTGACATCTCTGACCACTAGACAAGGTGGCCGGCAAGTTAAGCATTACAACCTGGCAATGAAAGACATATCGTGGAATTAGTTCAACGTCAGGAAATATTTGTCCCAATACTAAGGCAGCATCGAATTCCAAGAAAGAGCACATTACTTCATTTCTATTTAGACGAAAGATGTATCTAGAAATTCTTTAAGGTGATAGCAATTGATTTTCTTACTGATCTCTTATTACGTGCCTGATTTACACGTGCTTGGGGAAAGGGGAGGGCCTGATACATCATTTTTATTTAAATCAATTAGCAAATGTAATTAGCTGATGAAACTATTTTAAGCCAAATAGATGCATTTGCGCAGCATCCCTGGCTCAATTTTACTAAGTTTGACCTACGGCAGATCGTATGAAAAGAAGCTTCATCTTTCAGCTTTATAATTAGAAGAGAAGAGATAGAAAATAAAACAAAAATGATTCATCCCTTCAGTGGCGTACGCAGACAAATCATTTTAGGGGGACTGAGCAGAAACTTAGATAGAAGAGGGCAGGGCACCTCATAAAATGTAGCCAAGAAAAGTAAATTTTTCGAATTTCTGATATCAATGCTAATTTAACATGGCAAAAATACATCATTATTTTTTTATCATTATAATTATTATTGTGGCCGAGAGCTAAAGTATTTTGATAAAAACAGAAAAAGATAAATGAAAATTTGAAAAGTTCTCTTAATTAAAGTAGGTGTTCCCCAACAAGTGCATGCAATATTTTGTCAAATGTGTGCTTTATTAGCATTTATTTTGAGATTTATTTTACTATTGTTCCTAATATTTTGTTTCAATTACAAGTGTTGACATGTACTAAACAGAATCAGATAAATGAACAAGCATTAATCGGTGTTTCTGAAAAAAATTTGCAATAAAAGTGAGCAAAATAGAATTATAAGATATTCATAAACGTGACAAACAGTAAGATGGACACGACGGAAAAAATAAATACATACTTCTTTTTTTTTTTCTTTCTTTAACTTGTGTCCTATAATTAAATTTCTCCACAGAAAATTTTTCTCATGTCACGATTTCAGAAAAAAAAAAGTAAATTGCTAAAATGTTTTAAATTGTTTTTTGATAATTTCGGAGGGGGCTGCCCTGCAGCCCACCCTCTGGTTAAGCCACTGCATCCATTGGACTCGAATAAGCTACGGTGAATACGACGTGCAAACATCGTCTTCCTTGTTTATTCCTCCTTAGCCGTCTAAGCTTTAGACAACGTGTAGGGGAAAAACATGCACAAGCAATTGAAAGTTTCATTTGTACCAAGGCAGATAACTTTCTGTGTCATTTAAATGTAAATTCCGTTTTATTACTTGTATTTTTCATACTCAAGAGATTACCGAGCTCTCTGCCGAAATCAGAAGCATTTAATTTCTAAGTTGATATCTGTTATCTCGTGAAACTTTCACGTGATGCTTTCAGCATTTTAACTTTCCGTAAACTCATTTAGCATAAGTTGGCTTTTCGTGAAAATCTCGCATGCCGCGAGGGAAAATTTACTTTGTCGATATGCTTCGAGTACGTTTGTTTATAAGCAGCACTTTACAGAGACTTATCATGAATATAAATTACATCATTACCATACAAACATAAGTGATTTATTACAATAAATATTTGCATTGGTTGATTACTTTTCAAGAGGGAAAAACTCTTCTACCGGAAAAAACAAAAAGGATGCATTTAATAATACAGTTACTCCTCGTTATATCGCGCTCGTCGGGGACAACAAAAAAGCGCGATATATCCGAATACGTGTTATAACCGGTTATATAAAAGTTATCGATTCAATTAACGTACAAATTAATGACATGTGCCTCTGCAAAAAGATTAGTTTATCCTCATATTCGGACGATTTTCTTCATAAAAGCAATAAAATTAACTTGCCAATTTTTAATTTGAAATAAAAATAGTAAATAAAATAAAATGAATATTTTTATAGTTTTATGATGTAATATTAATCAAAAATTTTAGCTAAGCTTCAAAAAAATTAGACGTATTTAAAACATACAAGTGTTGTACCGTACCAAGTACGGTTGCTCGCTGCTATTCTAATTTTACAATAGCTACCAGTTTTTTTTTTGGCTCTCTTTGCTTTATAAGAGAATTTTTACCTCCAACTCGACTACTTTCGTATTCCATGCTGATGAGAGCACAATAAGCTCGAAACAGCTGTCCATGGATCGAAATAGCCGATTTGGAGGTGTATTGCATACAAGTTTTGTTCTTTGATTTCAAAAAGAAAAAGTACTCTTTATAGAAATATAACTTTTTCCCTCAGAAGCAATATATATATTTAAATAATTTTTTAGGGATTCAGAGGAAAAAAGCGCAAACATCTGAATGAACGATCTAACGAGGCACGATGTTACTGTATAATATTAAAAAAAGTATCCATTTATGTGTAACAAATTTGACTGTACATTAGGGACAATTAGAGAAAAGGCACTTTTTGTCCCGCACATGAAAGATCGATACATAGTTTAGAAGTATGTAATAAGCAAACATTTTTTGCTTAAGAAATTACACATCTATGTGTTGCATTTTTGGAAAAAAAAATTCGTTCATTACATTTTTAAGACATTACTTTTGAGAACACTGTCATGTGGGGCCTCGGGTGTCAAAATGTTGGATACTAAACAGCAAAAGGACAACTTACTTAATTACAGGAAGGACCCCCACCCCCCTTTTTTTATCATACGGCACACATAACTGCGTAACGCCTTTTGTACCCAAATCAGCAGTTAAGTACAATGATTTGAGATACCATTGATTTTTGCGCCGGTTCTTTGGATCCACACCCTAATCCTGTGGGACGTTTTCGAGATTTTAGAGATAGCTATATCCTCTCTGACCTTCTATGACTCATGTGGGCATTCAACGTGACACAGTGAGTGACAGGATGTGGATGGCTACGCTCAATAACTCTCTATTTCTCTCTGGATCTGACCATTGCCTAGGTATGCTTATTACTCAATGTCTACGAGAAACTTGAACTTTTTTTAAAAATGGAAAGAATTATTTTTAGTGTTCTCATTTACACACGAACTTGCAGCACACTTCATCTCGTCTTTCAAATCCTATTTATGACCGTTACACTGTCAAAAAAAAATCTGTTTTTACAGTATAATACAGAAAATTTTATAATGATAAACTGTAAAAATTGCTCATTTTACAGTAATAAACTGTAAAATTGCTAGTTTTACAGTTTATTACCGTGCATTTTACAGTTTTAAACTGGAAACTCTGCTGCCAGTATTATACTGTTGTTTTTACAGTTTAACACAATTAAATTTTGCAGTAATGAACTGTAAAATTGTTAGTTTTACAGTAATAAACTGCAAAATTTCTAGTTTTACAGTGTATTTTACAGTTTTAAATTGGAAACTCGGTTGCCAGTATTATACTGTAAAAACAACAGCTCATTTTTTGCAGTGTACACATACACAGAGGGGTATCCAAAGGGAGAATATGAAAAAGTATTGAAATTCAGAAATTGACCGTTTTTGAATTTCGATCATGGAAAAAGAATAACCCAATCCTATTCCCATTTCACAAATTTAATCTTATCCCGTTTCGAAATTTTTTTTCACTCTACACCTCTCTTCATTCACACACACACACACACGAAACTACGGCTGTCATTTATTTTCTTTTCGCAAATCCTAAGATTGAGCAAATAAAAATCCCAAACTCAATGAGATCCCAAGATCGCGTACAATAAGAATTTGTAATTACTTTTCTTGTAATTGCTGCAATTTGTAATTGCTGCAATTTGTAGTTGATCCATTATTAACCCATTAATGCCTGATATTTTTTTACATAGATATTTTGTTTACTGGTTACAAACAGTGTTTAATGGATGGGAAAAATAATTAAAAAAATATTACGTAAAATATAATTTTTTTATTAAGGAAAGAAAAATCGTCCCTTAAAAGTTACGATAGACCCCAAAGGGTACATACTTTTTTTACTAAAATTTTTTTCTGCCTTCAATATAATATTTAAAAAGACATTTTATAAGAAGAAATAAAATCAGCAATTAACATAAACTGGAATACCAAGGTACTAATTGAACACTATTATTTGGTTGAAATGTTTATTTTGGGGTAATTCAGACCCTTTTGTGGACCGTCCCTAAAAAGGGACGCTAGGCATTAATGGGTTACTCTTGAAAATGATGAAGTTAAATAAGTGTTAAAGTTGATCTCAATAATTATTTCGAAGGAATAATTTAAAAAGAAACTGCTTTTAAAAAAGTTGTCCACTGCAAAAAAAAAAAAAAGGTTTCAGTTAATACGTTGACTTATACAGTTTATACAAGAAGGCTTGAAAGTTTTACAGCAAAAATAAAGAAACAACACCAAGGGCCCAAAGTGGAGATGTTTTTTTTTTTTTTTTTTTGACCCTACTCAACCCTTAAAAAATATTTAATCATGTGCATTCCAGATTGCTTAGCTAAAAAACTATATTTTAGTGAAAATATTATGTTTTGTCTGTAAAATACTTACTAAATGTAACTTTTAATGATAGAGAGAATAAGTCTCCAAGAATTTCAAGAAAAAGCCCAAGGACCCAAGGCCTACATTGCGATACCAAGATCTACTCAGGAAACCCAAGCCATGGCAACCCTGCTAGTAGATTATATAATGTATATAACTTTAGATACATATATATGCATGCAAACAAGTTCAGTAAACTTCTACAGGAAACAACTTCATTTTCAACAGACATGGTATCATTGCTATTGTCACGAAAAGAAACATTTGCGGAGGAAGAACAACACAACATTTTCCGATAAATAGATACAGGATGAAAAAAAAATCGATCACGAGCAGTCAGTCATAAGTGGTTTTAAATTGCTCACCGTTTCGCAAATAGGCATAATTTTAGTAAAATGATAAGAATAAATAGTTCAAAGCATAGAAAGTATTTATTACCCGCCTTTTTTCCTGACTGAGAGCTTCCCAACGACTTCCTTTAGTTTCAGGTAAATCGTCGGGGGAAAGAATAAAGTTTCGATTTACAGGGAAAGAAACAAATGTTTTACGATGTTTCTTTGTTTTCAGTTTTAAGTTTGCATTCTAATATTATACGATGTTTTAGGCGTTTATGTTTAAACATGTTGTTACGTTTTTAGTTTGAGAAAATGAATTGGCTTTCCGAATTTCAAAATTATTTTGCATTACACATGCACAGAATGAATTGGGAAAACTAAATTTTGATCAAAATAAATGGGAAGGACGAATTGGTTACAAAATGAAATTGCATTAAAACCACCTTATTCAAGAAATAAACAAGCTCTAAGATTAAATTAAAAATTAAAAAAATATTTCCCGACCTTGATTAACGACGAACTTCACTGGTCTGAAAGCATTTTAAATTAAAAAATATTTTATTGTTTTCGAGAGGACATGGTAAACACGGAAAAGGAAAGATAATCCTTACTAGAAAAATTTTCTAGTCGCAAAAGCAGGATTTAGAGGTAAAATTGAAAATTCTATTAGAAAATCCTTACATTAAAATCATTTACAAATACTTTAATTGTCCACAAATAGAAATTAACAAGAGATAAACAATGAGTTTTCTTTCCTCGTTGGTAAGCAATGACATTAGTTTCCAATCGTGTAAATTTAAGCCTTAGCCGCATTTGATAAAAACGTCATGGATCGAGTTCTATATAACATGGAAGTTACAAACACATTCTACCAGATGCAGATTTTATTTTTCTTTTGGTGCTATTATTTCAAATATATTTTCCCCTCAAAAATCTCGAAAAACGTTTTAAAGGGTTTTAATTAATACATTCGTTAATTAATGTCAGCCGAAGATGCGACCTATCTAAAAACACTCTTGGATCAAATTTCCTCTCAAAAATAAATAAATAAATAAATGGATAAATCAAAATCGGTCCATCCGTTTAGGCGCTAGAGCGCCACAGACAGATACACAGATGCACCGATAGACTAATACAGACACGTTAAACTGATAACCCTCTTCCTTTTTGCGTCTGGGGTAAAAAATACCTTTGCGCAGAAAGTAACAGGACATTTAATAATGTTAAATGGATCAGAATTTGTAGAACACAGCAAACACGTATTTCGGGGTTTCGAGGAACCCCTTTTCAATGCAAAAAAGTTGACCTTTGGATGAACGGTGTCCGATTTATTGGATGCCTTTGTATACACCCGATCTCGTAATCACACTTATATTGCTCATCCGATATGTTGATGTAAAGACATTCAATGTATCGAATGTCTCTACTTTTAAAAGCTCACTTTGTCTTGCATTGAAAAGGTTTCCCTTGAATCCCAGAAGCACATGTATGCATCAATCTGCAAATTTTATTTAATTTAACGGTATAAAAAAATTTCTGAGATATTTATCCAAAAAAACATTTTTTCTTTGATATTTGCAACACTAACAGGTAAAATACAGTGCAAATTTCAGGCCAATTTGCATTTTTAGTTCTTTCTGTTTCAGTACAAATGTATTTATTTAATACTTATTTGAAACATTTTTTTTTTTTTGAGAGTGATGAGAAAAAGAGTTAAGCCATTATTGCAAACTCTCACTAATCCGGATCCTGTTAAACCTGGTTTCTCTTAATCTGGAAAGCAATTTGGATCTATATTCTGGATAAATAAAAGGCGAATTAACACAATTTTGTGTTTTGTAGTTCGTATTTTGTATTTTTGGCATGCATTTTTGTCATTTTCGCATATGCAGTTTTGTATTTTATTCTTTTAAATTCAAAATACAATTTTTGCTATATTCAGTATGCACTTTAATTTAGTGAGCAATTTGTTTGATCGGTACTTTCATTAATTCAGATGACTTCAATTCCTTATTTGTCCGAATTAATGAGTTTCTACTGTATTCTGGATTTGTCTCTTTTCCCTCATGAATAGTATGAATAATACGTTTGCATGATATTAAATCAAACATAATTGTTTCCTAGACAGAAAAAAAATCGCTTCGTACACATGTATGGTTCTGTTTCACGATTTAAAATGTACTTTTATGGCTATTTTGCATTTTTATATTTATATTAATAATAACTATGCTATAAAATACACAATCGCGTGGCGCAGTATAACCCATAAGGGCTCTTGCGCATTAAAATGTAAATAAACCAACCAACCAAACAGTTAACCAACCAAAATAATAAGCTGTTGTTTTTACAGTATAATATTGGCTGCCGAGGTTCCTGTTTTAAACTGTAAAATGCACAGTAAAAACCAGTGAAGTTGCTAATTTTACAGTAATAAACCGTAAAATTGATAACTGTACAGTTTATTGCTGTACATTTTATAGTTCTAAACTGGAACCTCGGCTGTCGCTATTATATTGCAAAAACATTAGTTTATTTTTTTCAGTGTAAAACTGAACTATTTAACATCTGGCCCACAAATACAGTAATAACAATTTCTCAACGATTTGCGATATGATTGCGGGAAATTACATTTTTTTTTTTTTTGTCAAAACGAGCAAGTAACGAAAATTACTCTAGGTAAAATTATGTTTCATTAAGATTAAACGTGCAATTGCTAATGCTTGAGACTATAAGAATTTCCGGAGGCGTAATCTCAGTTTAATATGCCCTGTTTGCTACGCAGAAACTTACTAGACATTGGAATATACAAATTGGCTTTTGATCTACCATGTAAATGCATCATTCCTCCGAAATGGAATATCATTGAAGCAAATGTACTATATGAATTCGATTCCCATGGTTTAGACGCATGCATAATAATAGCTGTCAATTTGAAATTTAGATTCTTATAGTTTGATCAATTCTGCTTTCGGCGGCATTTTCCATTGTTCCTTGGTAAATGGAATATTTTAAAGTTCCGTTTTGAATTGGGTTGAAAGTGTTCTGCTTGAGCATAGGCATCAGGCGCAAAAATCCAATATATCGAAAAAGTCATATGGTGAATTGGAGTTTCAAGGAAAAATGTATACATATCAACAGTGTTCGAATTATATCGAAAGGCATGCATACATGCACGTGCAATTGCATTAAGTTTTTTCTCTTTTCACGCTTGTGCTTGTAGATGCAAAAAGAGCAATATTTTAAAACAAATGCATATTGCTTCGTTTTTCACTTGCTTTTAAATCAGCGGATCAATTGTTTTACTCTTTAGTACTCTTTTTAAGTTTAACAAACAATATTCATAATAACAGTTATAAGAAACTGTTTTAGTGAACTTAAGAAGGAAATTAATTTGATGACTTTTTTTTAAAAATTAACTTTTTCCTTCATTTTACCGGTTAACTGGATGTTAGCCCATCCATTTTATCCGTGGTCAAATTTTGACAAATGTTTAGAACTGTAATGCGGTAGCATCCATAAATATTTATCGATCTAGGGCCGGAATTCAAGTGAAACACGGACGATCGCAACTCACCAATGCAATCGCAAATTCCCAAATTTGGATTCAAGTGAAACGCTACAATCGCTACGAGATGATATTCTATCGTAATTTGACTTCCAGTAGCGATTGCAATTTCGGTCTACTGCGATCGCCTCGAAGCGATTGCAATGGTGTTTCACTTGAATTCGGCCCATAATCACCCTGAAGGTTTAATAATCTTTTTTTACAAGTAGCAAAATAGTAAGTCTTTCCCTTAATTAATAACGAAGAAATATTTTCATTTATACTGTGGACATAAACGAATAATTTTCCAGGAGCTAAAAAACTCAACAGCACGACCATACTTTTTTGACTTTAATTTTTTTTTCAAGCTTGTATTGCAATTGAAAGCAAACTATATCGTTTGCGCTTAGTTAGATCTGCAAGAGCAATTCTGGTATTTAGGTCGAAAAATCATAACACTAGCTTACACTGTGAAATCAGTTTCACATCTTTCCTCATTATTGAGGCATTCACAAACTGGGAATTGGTGTACTCTATGACCGCTCGCCATTTTCAAACGCGTTCCCACAAACATTTGTTTATTGTTGCTCTTGAAAGTCCCTTCAACTAAATAAAATACATTGAATTAGCGGATTACTTATCATAAAAACAATTCAACAGCAATACCCTTCCTACTTCTATTTAGAAAAGCAAATCTTGATACCTTGTCATTGTAACTGCGTACTATAGCCATAGAAATTACGAAGTGCACAAGAAAAATGAGATAACACTTTAATGAACTTAAGAAAAGAAAATGACGCTTTTGTACTGGGAAATGGGCAACACTTTCTCACTAGAACTCCGAAAGCATTATCTCAGATAACATCAAAGTTAGAATGGTCAGGTTTGAAGTTAATTCGTTTTGTGTGTTGGCTGCTCAATAACAGTATTTGCTGGATTATAACAAAGCCTTTCCATGCCTTAATGCTTTGTTCTTGATAAACGTGTTCTAGTAATTTACTTCTGCTGTGTGTGAACGCAAAATTTATGTCAAGTCAGTTCCGTCATTTGCAATAGGAAGAACTTGAAAGTTATTTAATACTAAAACTAACATACATTGTCACATACGCACTCACACACTCCGTATTACTCTGTATCAACTGGTATATCAGAATAAACAATGTTAGAAAATTATACTTGATTTACAATACTAAATATATTTAGCATTATCGATGTTTGAAATGATAAATAGTGTTAGTTTTAAATAGTATTAGCTTTTAACATTAATAAACGGCTTAGTTCTGTTGAAGTACTAATTAGCAATGTTTTCATTATTGTTCTAGAAAGGAAATTTATTGCGACACGTTTTATGAAAACTTAAACTGAAACAAAACAAACACTTGTAGACCAGAAGTTAAATTATTTTACACTTAAATACAGAATTTAATACAGTTATTCTGTGAATAAAAATAAACTTATTTTAAATTTTGATGTTTAAAATAGTTTATTTAAAAAAATTAAATAAACAAAAATTACTAGCATTACTTCTGAGTCAATCATTTTATTGGTATGCAACTAAATAATAGACGATATTTTATAATAAATGGCCTTCATTGTTGAAAACCATACTTCTTTTTTTTTTTTTTTTTTTTTTTGTCTCTTTTCTTGTTTAACATTGAATTTTTATGTTCTTTAAAAACAAACAATTTTTTTCAGTCCATTTTTTGTTGCAAAAGGAACCCCGAAGTATCCGGCATGTCGGAAAATTTGAATTTCCTGGCACGTTGGTCAACCTCACCTATTTTCAGCTTGTTGGATAATGCTTGGTGTTATGGCATGTGTATGCAATGTATATATATATATGGGTGATTCTACAAATACGGGAATATTTCTAACATGTAGATTTCAAAAAAATAATTTAAAATTAAAAATCTGAAAAAAATCAGCAAAGCACTTGATAAGTTACATAAGTAAAGTAGAATATCAGCAGAGCTTAAATGTTTGTATTTTATTGTATTTTTGAATTTTTATTTTTTTGAAGGCATATGTGAATGATAAAAAGGGCATGTGGATGACACAATGGGTATGTGAATATAACACAGTAAGTATGTGAATAACACAAACACAATAGGTATATTAATGAAATTTTTTAACCAGTAAACTGTTAGACATAATTTTTAAACATTGTACTGTCATAGTTTGGCTTTTGATTCATTCACGAGTCTTATATTGGGGCATGTGAATGACAATAGAAAAAGGGCATGTGAATGACAAAACACAAGTAATTGTGTTCTCAAAAAGTCATATTTGAATATTTTTTGGCTTCACTTCGAATTAGAACCCACAAATGTAAGCCTTAGGATTACTCATTATCAAAATTTATTTACATGTACATTTTACATGCATTCTGTGGGGCATGTTAATGACAAAGATAAAAAACACTTGCCTTGAAAGTTGAGTTTAGCTTGCTTTTTATCAAAAAGTAATTGCAGAACGGCAAAATTAATCCTTAGCCAGGAATAACAAAGTTCCATGCTTTATTTTAAGATGTGTTGTCAGATTTTGAAATAAAACATTTCAGAGAAAAATATCTATACTTTTTAGACATGTGGATAACTGATAATCGCTGGGACAAAGTTTAGATTAACTTTTAGAGATATTATTTTCATATTATTTTGCTTTTTTTGTGATTTACAACTTGCACACATTCATATTTATAAATAAAAAACTCGAGAAAAAAAATCACTTATTTTTTTTTAAATCTATATTCCATTGATTGTGAAAATTGCACCTATGGGACAGGGCATGTGGATGACGTTTCAATCTAATATCCTTTTTTTAAAATGAATAATAATTAAATATTGACATTGTTGATAACGGAAATTATAGAACAAAAGACGCATAAAAATATTCCCAAAATAGTTTTTTATTAAATTAAAAACAAAAAGAGCAATCAGTATGGAACATAAATTTGCCCATTTTTGTAGAATCACCCATATACATTATCTGGGACTAAAAGTTAACAACATGCTGCTCTATTGAAAGTACGTTTCTTACGTGATTTGTTAAAAAGGACAGGTCAAATTTTCTGTCCTGAAAAAAAAGGAACTATTTCAACGACTTTGAAACCTCATAAATTTTGACCATTTCAAAACTGGAAATATTTTTAAATGTGTCCTTCAAATGGAGAAAATCGGCAAAAAAAAAGGTCTACAAACAGCAATGCATCACAATTTGTTACTCGTTGATCTAATTAGTTAACTACTTCAGAACATGTGTCTGACAACAAACGGAAGCTTTTGCTACACATATTGCTGAAGGAGAGAGAAGGCGCACTTTTTTGTTGGTATTTTCATTACAGCCAGAAATTTAGGACTTCGTTTTTCCGACCTTGATCTCGGATGCTTCAGTTATTCCGGGTAAGTGAACTTGGTCTTCCTCTTCAAGATGCTTCTGTCCCACTGAGTGTGTCATTAAATATCACTGTGCGAACTGACGGATGCTATGGAAGAATATTCCGAACAGTTGGTGTTCTCACACCGAGCTCGTGCTGAGCTGCTTCCGTGATTATTTTCGTGTTCGCGAAGAATGAATTATTAATTTTAAAAGTTCGGGTTAATTAAATTCTCTGGGTAATGTTGATTAATATATGTGTGTCAAATACTTAACGGAATGAATCACATATCTTGTAAAGAATGCAAGGAAAAGTTTGCGTAATTTCGAACGACAGCTGAATGTCTTCCGAATGCGTGACACTAGGCTAGCTGAAATCTTACTGTCTATAAAATAAGTCGTTTTTGTTTTAGGTCACATTTAAAAAACTAGTAAGCTTACTGTTTTCTTAAATTAACTGGCCAGAAGAACATTCTGAACAGTTGGTGTTCTCAGATCGAGCTCATGCTGAGCTGTTTCCGCAATTATTTTCATGTTCGGCAAGGCCCATTTTAATTATTTATTTTCAACGTTCGGGTTAGCTATATTCTGTGGATAATGTTGATACATATATGTGTGTCAAATATTTAACGGAATGAGACACATATCTAGTGAAGAATGCAAGGCAAAGTTTGCGTAATTTCGAACAGATGAATGTGTGACCCTTGCCATACTGACTGGCTTTTTACTGTCGATAAAATAAATTACTTTTTTTCTCACTCATCTTTGGTAAACACGTGATCTTATATTGCAGCTCTGGTTAGCTGAGTTCCGACACTGATAGTGTTTTCTTCTTTTTCCGGGTAATAGAGAAAGGTTATTGGATCCGAGTTGAGTTGGGTTACATTCAGAGTTCTTTTGCTAGAACATTCCAAGACAAATCCGCTAGAAAATAACAGATTCCTCTTTTACCAAACTTTTGAAATGGATATAACCATTGTCAAGGTCATAGTTCAACCAACCAGAGCTATACTATACTTTTTTCTTACTTCTAGAGGAACGTTTGAGCTGCTTCTGTGATTATTTTTATGTTCAGCCAGGCTCTTTTAAAGAATGCATTATTAATTTCAAGAATTTCGGTTAAATACATTCTGGATAATATTGATAAATATAAATGTGCCAAATACTTCGTGAAATGAAGCACACATTTAGTGAAGAAAGTAACGCAAAAAGTTTGCGTAATTTTGAACAACAGATGAATGCGTGACACTTACCATACTGGCCGGCATTTTATCGTCTGCAAAATATTTTTTTTTCTACTCACCTTTTCTAAACAAGTGATCTAACTCTTTTCTTAATTTAACTGGCTATAAGAACATTTTGAACAGTTGGTGTTCTCACACCGAGCTCGTGCTAAGCTGCTTTATTGATTATTTTCGAGTTCGGCTAAGCCTCTTTGAAGAACGAATTATAAGTTTTAAAAGTTTGGGTTAAGTACATTCTGTGCATAATGTTTGATAATATATGTGTGTCAAACATTTAATGGAATGAGACACATATGTAGTGAAGAAGGTAAGATTTAAGAAGTTAGGGAAGTTTAACTGCGAACAACATATGAGTGTCACGAGTGTGTAACATTTATCATGCTAGCTGAATTACTTTTAACTCCAGAGTTATTCGCGACAAAAATGTTTTTGACAAAAGAACGCTTGGTGGCTCATCGTCTAAACCTAACGGGATGAATTAAGAGAACTCGCTCAGTTTCACGTGTTTCGTTTCTTTTTAGGTTGATCAGTTTATAATTTGTGAAAAGGAAGCTATTTTTTACTGTTTTTTTCTTGGAGGGTACTTTTATAAATTGTGACAGTAACTACTGGGACATTCCATGGTAACTTATGTTACATTTTGACCAATTCTTTGGCATTTAGCACCTCTGTGCAAACAAATAATGTTATATAAACCTTGTACAAAAGTGATTTATGAAAATGGCAATCAAAAGCGAAATTAAAAGTCCAAAATCTTTGATGCATTTAAATTTTACAAAATTTAGCAGCCAAAAATAAAACAGTAACTTACGTTACACAAAGAGGGAATCTTTGTGTAACGTCTCTTTTTTCTGTCGCTGAGTAGACTTCAAAGGGTTCATCCTCAATGTCGCAATACTAGTTATTAGGAAAGTATGATGGGTAAGATTAGGAACATGGGTGAAATTCCGGCACCCCTGCTTATGTTCCACTGCCGGGTAACTGGAAACTCTTTTCTCAGAAAGAATTTGAAAACTGGTTCGTTTTAGCCCCAAAACGCAAATTAAAGTTCATTATTGCGAGATTCATAGCTTTAGTTTATATTTAGGTTCTAAATAAAGGCATTTATTATTGATTATTAACTTTGTTTACAGATACGGTTTAAAGCTTAGTAGACAAGTATGCGGCACATTTCATAAAAGCACATCATTATGTTAAGAAAGTAGACCTATTGCCATTCTGTAGCAAAATATGCTAATTAGGGCTTGGTAAATAATGTTCTAAGAATAGATTTTTCTTTTCCTTGTTTTTTTTTCACTTTTTGCGAAAAAAAAACAGTTTTGGAATTTTAATTTTGAATTTTTTTTAATAGGATCGTATATCAAAATCTTGTCCCAAATGTTCTGAAAGTTTCTGAAAATCTAGCGGGAAGGACATCGATTTTTACCCTCTGTATAAAAAGTTTTGAGTTGCAGTTATTTAAATTTGCGAAAGTGTTGTCAAATTTGTCGAACTATAGCATTTTGAAAAATCATTAACTAAATACCCGAAAAACCCCAAAAGTTTTATTTTATCTATTGGTCGGGTACATAAAGATTTGATCACAGGTAGATTTGGTATGGAGTGCCCCTTTTCTGTGCTTATATAAAAGCACTAAGCTTCAATATTACATATATTTTAAAATATTACATAACATATTACATACATATACATAAACATAAAACATATACATTAACATATTACATTAAAAAAAACTCTCTATATGTTTTTTAGCAATAAAAAGTTTCCTTTTCCAGTAAAATAAGAATGACTTTATTCGTTTTAATTCATTAATAGGTTTGTGTTAAATACTTTTATATCGAAACCTGGTGATTACTGTATTACAAAATCAAAGCTGGTGTATCGTAAATAGGCCTCTTTAGTTCAGTTCAAGCTTCTTCCCAAAATTCTTTGGTGAGGGTAAATGATCTTCAGAGCTACTGAACGCTTCAGAGCCGATTCAAAGGTCAATAAGGTTAAGACAATAGCTTTTGGCGATTAATTGTACCATATAGATATTGAAGAATGAAAGTTTGACATCATTTTTTCAACGTTCCATCGTCGAATCCCTTAACCTAATATTTCAGATTCGAACGGGGGTGTGCAAACTTCCTGGTAAACGACAATGTACCTAACTCGGTTATCGACAGTGGGTCACGGTAATGGAACTGGTAATGGAGAAAAAACTTTTCCCTGTAATTTACCAGAAGTATAACTGTGAAGATAGTTTCAGAGATATATTTTTCTGACGATTACATATATCTTGCGGTATAGACAATGTGCGTTAAATGGACAGTAATTAGGCATTGTCAAAATTTACTCTTTGTTTAACACTTTAACAACATCCGGTGTTTTTTTTTTCAGTAGTAGATGTTTAGTAGCTATGAGGAATGACTGATAAATAAGAAAGTGTACCGTAAAACGGGGTGAATTGGTACACTTTTCATCTTTGATAGTAAAAAAAGTAGTTAAAAGATTTTTTTTTTTTTTTGAATTTGAAATTTTGGGTAAAAACTTCGGTCTTGCTTTGCTTTTGATATTGAAAAGCAAAGACAAAACAGGATTGAAGCAAAGACAAAACATTTTTTACAGATATTATTTATATATATAGGAATTTAGGGGTGTTCCCAGTCACCCCGCTGATAGGGGTCAATCGGAACACATATTAAAATTTTACTTTTTTCAATTCAACCTGTAATAGGTCTCAGAAACATGAGTAATATTGATGGGGGAGAATAAGAACAGATAGTTACTGTCAAATAAAAGTTTATTTTCTATACCAGTAAACGTTTATGATTAGTCAAAATTCAAAATAACTTTGAACTTACGAAAAATTAAAGTTAATTTTAAGAAATACTTTTGGAATGAAATACAAAACTTTAACATATATTGAAAACACTTATGTCGTTCACAAATATGTACTTGTCCATAAAACTAGCAGTTGTGGCTTGGCTTAAGTTTTTTCATAACATCTTCTGGGATGAATACTGTCTTTTCTTCAGTTTCTTGAAATCTCTGGGTTTCGGGAATTGTACTGTAAGATTTTCTCACTTATTCATTCCCGTCTGTGTGCTGGACTTTAGCTACATAAAGTTTGTATGACTTTCCCCCATGTATTTTAAGAAAAAAGAAGTCTCCTGGAGCAAAAATCTTCTTGTGACGTTAAATTGATTGTAGTCACAGAACAGTCATCGTCATGCGTAATGATTCTTTTGTGAATGATTTTTATTTGCGACGTTAAAAGAAATAATTATTCATAATGTTGGTTATCAAAATAGTTTAATGTCAAGTAATGAGATTTACAATGTTTAATACTGATTCGTTACTGCTACAGTTGGCATGAATTGGGTTTATATAACTCGTCGTGTTTTCTTCCTTTTTGCAGCGTTTTAAAAGAACTATTTGGGTGTGGTCCATTCGGGATGCAGTATTTAAAGATTAATTTGAAATGTGACCTTGGAAAATTGGCAGCAAATAATAAACGACACCCACAAAACATTTTATAAGCATTTTATATAAAAAAATCAAACATCTATTTTTGTTACTGCGGTGTTATTGTTGCATTCCTGTCGTGTTTGAGAGCTGCGGCTGGATACCTCATTCCAAGTTGTATCGCTTTCATCACAAAAGTAATTCAGCTAATTTACAGATGGGTTCATCATGAGTTAGGTGTGAAAGATTCACATTAAAGTTGTAATTCATTGTATCACATTTCATTTTTATTTATCTCTTAAGTTTTTGAACTTATTCGTTAAACGTTTGATGTTCTCGCATTGATTCGTTCAACATAAGATCGGTTTTTCCCTTCATCTTTTAAACTGATTGTATTACGTAAACATAAATAATGCTGAAATTAAAACACCAAAAACAAAGCAGGCGTATACGTGCCCATTTCCGTTTTAAAGTTAAAAGCCGTCCGTGGCCAGTTGATAGAATACATATAATTATTTATGCACAAATCCAGTTGAGAAACATTTGAGATGGGCCAACAATATTTCTCGAAATTCAAAAAGAAGTTTATTGTTTTGTTTTAAGAGAAAAAAAATAAGAGAATTTGTCATGTGAGGCTTCGCAAATTCTCTTAATTTATCAAAAACAACATAAGAATCATGTACAGTTCTCCCTTGACAGATTTTTATTAAACTTTAGCCATGCCAAAATGAATTTCAAGCATTAAACTTTGTAGAATTTAGGATTAAATCGAAATGTTCCCCTTTTTTCCTTAAAATATGAACTCATTAATTTTCTTTGATGATCTTAAATCATACTATGTTTCATAGTTGCAGTCACAGTTAGAAGTAGGCGCTACTATGAATCATTCCCGCGATGAAAAGCTATTTTTGAAGCGTTCAATGGTGTGAAGAGAAAGCATTTCAATGATGTGTAAAAGATTAGTCTTCAGTTTTAACTATGTTAGAAGGTATTACAGGCAAAACAATGACTGAAAATCCTATTAGGATTATGAATTGCTTTAAGTCTTAGTGAAAAACTTGGCGGTAATTTTCGAAGTGTATTATTTTTGACAAGTTCCTCTAATCTTAAGGCATCATGAGCAACACTTTCTCATGGTTAAGAAGAGGTATTTTAAGGACTGCTTTTTGTCACGTTCTGTTTAGTTAATTGATTTTTAATGAGTGAATTTGAAGCGGATTTTTAAGCACTTTTGGTGTTTTTGAAAGATTTGGAATGCATAGGGTAAGTTGGGGTACCACACCCCTCCTAAGAAGAAACATTTATAAAAGCTGTTGTGTTAATGAAAAAATGAAAAATAATACTTAATACTTTTCTTAACGTAGGTCTAGATGTTGTGTTAAATCGGTCAGCACTAACAAATACGAAATTAATTAATTTTTATTAAAAAACGAAATTGTCACTTTGAGACGAATTATCCCGAAAGTCAGCCAATTCGCCCCACTTCCCTAGGATATAAGTCATACTTAAAATAACATTGTAAAACTCATTTTAATTGAGGAAAGTGGTAGTAGTTAGCTAAATTAATGCAAATCATTGCATGGGTAACATAATAAAAATAAAAATTTACTTCAGAGATTTTACATGATTTTATTTTACACTTACGGCTTTTAGCACTATTTTATTTTTAAAACTTCCTAATCATTGCATCTTATATTGTGCATTGTAAACTTTTGGTGCAACTATCCGAAAAAGTATGATACACTGATATCTAATGTGAGAAATAGTCCCTTGTTAATCAGGTGGGACATACAATCTTTTCACAATAGTTGTTTGTTCCACCCCTGATGTCAAAACATAAGCCCTTATGACCACAAGCAACGTTAACAGCCTTTCTTATGATGTTTTCTTACTGTTTAATTAAAAAAGAAAAAGAAAAAAGAAAAGAGAAGAGAAAATCAACCAGACAATGGACCAGTAATTGTTTACATTAAAGTCATCACATGCTAAAAAATGCCACACTTCCGTATGAGTCTAATTTAAAATCATAATTAATGCACTGCAAAAAATGAACTGTTGTTTTTACTGTATAATACTGGCAACCGAGGTTCAGATTTAAAACTATAAAATGCACTGTAACAAACTGTAAAACAAGTAAATTTACAGTTTCTTACAATAAAGTTAGCAATTTTACAGTTTATTGCCGCAAAATTTGGCTGTATTGTACTGTAAAAACAACAGTATGATACTGTTAGCAGAGGTTCCAGTTTGAAATTGTAAAACGCACGGTAATAAACTTAAATGAGCAATTTTATACTTTTTTACTATAAAAATAGCAATTTTACAGTTTAGTACTGTAAAAGTTGCAATTTTACAGTTTATTGCTATAAAACTAGATGTATCATACTGTAAAAACAACATTTTTTTTTTTGTGTGGTAGAAGTCAGTAGAAAATTACTGCACGCTGTTCCAGACACTTTTTGGCCAACTTCTATCTCTGAAAGAGTGAGAGTGTGAGTACAGTACTCTCAGTGTGAGAGTAAAATTATGAAAACTATTTACTGGGGCATTTAACCCAGCGGGACGTGTAATCCTGAATTACCCTAAATGCCTTTTTCCTATAATAATTTGTATGATATTTGAATTAAATTTCTGGTTTTGAATGCTGTTTGGTATTTTTACAAGATTTTTAAGATATTTCAATTTACGAGCAGTGCAGTCCCGTGCCGATGAATTTAGGATCAATTTTGGATGCTCGGCTTATTTTCATCGGGAAAGATCGTCGGAAGGATATCGCTTTCCGGTGAAAAGTACCTCATCTGTTAAGCTACGTAAAGGCATCATACATTATTTCTAAAGAATTAATGATGCATTCTGACGGGTATTACGTATAACTCGATATTTACATTACGTACATTATTAAATACAGATAGTATCTAGAACACTGTTACATTGCTCAAGACAGGGGCGCCCCGAACTCTAATTTTTGGGAGGGGAAAAATTATCAATATGCCGAATGAAGTGCAAATTTTACCGAATGATAAAATACAAGCATGCACATTGCACACATGTCCCACATGCATAACATTTAGTGAGAAAAAACATTAGGCATCTTTTAAAAAACGATTCTAAAAACTAAAAAGAACAAATAATCTCACTGTTGCAATTTATTGCCTTCGAATTGCCTCCGAATCGTCAGGGAAATGTGCCGAATGGGGAAATGATTGGGAGGTCACAGTGACCTCCCGTGACCACTCATCGGAGTTCTCCTGTATGTCGATAGTTTGTCAAATACGCTGTGATATTTTAACTAAATGCTTTGAAATGATGAGTGGAGGCTTCATAAAATCTGGCTGAATACCGTAATGTAAAATTGGCAATATGTTTCCACATTGAAATTGACTTCGATTCATAATTGTGGTGGTAAAATGCCAGAGTACTATTTTCAAAATTTAACTCAAAAAACTGACCAGATGTGACATGGATAAAACTATAAACTCCGTAACAATTTGAATTCGAGCGAATTTAGAACTAATAGCATACCGTAAAATGGGGTTAATCGGAACACTTTTCAGCTTTGATTGTAAAAAAAGCAGTTAAAAGATTTTTTTTTAATTTTATTTTTTGGATAAAAACTTCGGTCTTGCTTTACTTTTGATATTCCAAGCAAAGACAAAAGATTTTGAACAATTACTATTAAAATATATAGCAAATTATGGGTGTTCCGAATCACCCCGCTGATAGGGGTCAATCGGAACACTTGTTAAAATTTTTATTTTTTTCAATTTAATCTGTAATAGGTCTCACAAACATGAGTTATATTGATGGGGGAGAATAAGAACAGATAATTACTGTCAAATAAATGTATAATTTCAGTACCAGTAAACGTTTATAATTTGTGAAAATTCAAAATAATTTTGAACTTATGAAAAATGAAAAGTAATTTTAAGAAATACTTTTGAATTGAAATACAAAGATTTAACATGAATGGAAGTCACTCATATCGTCCACAAATATGTACTTGTCCTTAAAACTTGCAATTGTGACTTGGCTTAAGTTTTTTCATAACATCTCCTGGGATGAACTCTACCTCTTCTTTAGTTTTTTGAAATTTCTGGGTTTCGGGGATTGTCCTGAAAGATTTTTTCGCTTATTCATCACTGTCTGTGTGCTGGACGTTTACTACATAAAGTCTATGTGACTTTCCTCCTTTTATTTTAAGTAAAAAGAAGTCTCCTGGAGAAAAAATCTTTTGAAATCTGCAACTTTTGTCATTCTAAGATCTAGTTGCTCACGAGAAGGGATAAACAGTAATAAATCCTTGTCCTTGTCTTGATTAGAAGAATTAGGGTTAGAATCTTGATTTTTCAAGCAGTTTCCTTCAAATAAGTTTGAATTGGAACAACAGAACGAAGTGTTCCGATTCACCCCGCAAATTTTTTTCCCCTTTTGGCCCTTTTTTTAGAATTCTTCCAAACTTTTATAAAAATTTTTAAAATTTAAGGGGGGGGGGGGGGGGGGGGGGGGGGTGGGGGGGGGGG
>JAXGGA010011354.1:0-42818 GCA_038373865.1 Uloborus plumipes
GTATTTTTTATTAGTCAATCCTCTTGGTTCAACTTTTTCAAACTATCTTACAATTTATTTTTTGTGTTCACTCGACTTGCAAGTTTTGCTGTATTTCATATGTTTAACCCTTTATAAGCACCATGTCGTCCATTATAGAAATTTCTGAATATATTTTTTTTTCTCCTCGAGTACTTAAATGAGACATTTTAAAATACACTTAAATTGAATAACAAAGTTTTTTATTTTGTCAGTATTTTTTTCCAAAATATTTTGCATACAATAAATTTACCCAGTAAATATCTAAACGTGGAATTTTACATCATGGCCGCTCAAATTGTTAGCTGATATACTTTTTATTTGTAAATACATCTGAAAGTGAAAATTTCAAAAATACTGTGGCTGTGTGTGGTTGTGTACTTCATTTAAGTTTAATTTTCTATACTTTAAAGTAAATTTTAAGTTATCAATTTCATTGAGTACTAAAAAAACTTAAAAACTTGTATAATGTTTTGTTATGTAATGTTAAAAAGGAGAGCCACTCACTTCTTGCATTTCTTTTAAATGATTTTTGGTGCTCCTCTAACTTATCCCCCTTTGGCGATATTTGAAAAAAATCGCCAATAATACGGCGATACATTTTTGTGTATGGTACAATGATGACGTTATTGGATGATTTGGAATGAGCTATGGTACTGGCAACCCTTCAACTAGGTCATTTTAACTTGTTTGTGTTGTGCGGAAAATTGGAAGGAGTGTTGCTTTTTATTATTTTCGCTTTGTATCTAAAGAAAAAACGTATTACTGTTTTTTTTTTTTCAAAACTATTTACAGTAGTTGTCTATCTGTATTGACGCCTAAGAAAATATGAGTGTTTGCAAGTGTTAAGTGAATGGTGGGTGTTAACAAATGTTAGAAAGCGCGCCATTTTTTTTGAGTGCTAGATTAGTGATATTTTCGCTATTGTGTGTTGTAACCTAAGAAAATATGAGTGTTTGCAAGTGTTAAGTGAATGAGGGGTGTTAACAACTGTTAGAAAGTGCGCCATTTTTTGAGTGCTTGATTAGCGGCATTTTCGCTGTTATGTGTTGTTGGAAGTGAAATCTTTGTGCTTTGGAAGTAGGGAGATGAACTATTTAGTGTTGTGTCAGTATGTGTCGTAATTAGCAGTTGCAATCTGTTGTATCGGCACATCCTAAGCAATACAAAGGTGAGTTCATATTCGGCTGTTTTGTTCAAAAATTGATAACATGAAAGATGAAATATTGAGGTTCATTTTTACTTTAATCTTGCAAATTGAACGAAACCCCGTACTTTATGCTACTTATTTATTTCCTTAGCAACATATGGAAGAATACTTTTCTGTAGTTTAATAATATTTTTATAGCGTTTTTATTTATAAAAGCGTTAATTTTATGTACTGAATAACTAAAATAAGCCACCTCTGGTACTTTTGAAAAATATGAAGCGTCATTTTATGGAAAATTTTATAAGCAATTTTGAAACATGATAGAAAATTAATTGATGGTTGTTTGCGACGTACTTAGGAGACGTTTTTACTATTCATATATCGAAATTTGAGGAACTTTTCAAATTGTTTTGACTTTACATTGACAAAATCCTTCTAGTGCGACATATGTTTGAAAAGTTATTGATTTTGTTGTTGGCTAGTTTTTATTTACTATGCTACTATAGAAATAAGGAATCTTTGCTACTTTAAAAAACAAATAGTGTTATTTTTCTGCAAATGTATCTATACAGTGGTATTATTGCAGCGCTTATTCGCTGCATTTCATGCAGTTGTAGTACGTTGTTTTATTATGAACCATAGATGTTTTTGTTGGGTTGTTTTGTTGATTTTGAAGCGTATATTTGCAATAACTTTGCAGTATAGTATTGAGTGTGATTTTTTACTGTGCTGACTTTCGTATACATGTGAGAAATCACTGTTGTCTGAAAAACGTTTGTATTCTTCATTTGTTGAAATTGAGAATTTTTGATATTTCCTTTTCGACTATAATAGTGTTTTACATTTTTTATGTCAATATGAATTTTTCTGTTGGTGCCAAAAGAGCATCGCTAAGAATGTTGTACGATGTTTTTTGTCGTACATCGAAGTCTTGGCGATGATTTTTTGGCGCCAACAGGAAAAAGTCGCCAAGAGGGGGGTAAGTCAGATTTGTTCCATCTTCCAATTTAGATAGCACTTTCATGTTTCAAAAAATCACTATTGGTAACTCCGACTCCGACAAGACTCCTTTTTGTTTGAATGCTTATGATGATGACTAATTTTTCAAGCTATTTGTTTTCTGAAATGTATGTAGCTCTATGTAAACTCTTTTGGTTGGCCCTATTTCTTGCCTCAATTATTATTTTTAGCCTTTTTAAAAAATAAAAATAAAAATAAATTTTATTTAGATATTTACAAATTGAAATTTTTATTTTAGTGGGTGATTCAAACTTTCGAGCAAAGGATATTGGTTTCCGTGCTCAGAAAAAGTTGTTGAGTAGAATGGCCAACAAGAGTATTGCCAAAGTTTTTATTGATGATACAACTGGAAATTTACTAGATAACTTATATAGGTTAGGAAGAGGACAATCAGGAAATAAGAAGGAAGCAGAAAAGGTTGTCAAGAACATAATTAAAGTAGGTTTTTCTTCTTTGCTCTGTGCATAATTTATGAAATTTGTACCTACTCTTTGAATAAAAACATTTCTTTTTGAATTGAATTCAATGTGTACAGTTGATTGAAAAAAAGTTTTTTTTTATAACCATTTAGGTGCTTAATAATTACAAGCATCATAAGCTAGTTGGCTGATTACACCCTCAGATTACTGAAAACTTAGTATTTTCCTTGGTTTAAGTTTTACACTACTTGGATGACATTAGAATGAGCACATTTCACTTCTTTGAACAAATAATAGGAAGTATTCTAATTCTTGGGAGATTTCTTTTACAAAGAAAGAATGATACCAGCAATTAAAGTTATGTTGAATGTGAACAGATCTGTAGAAGTCAACTCACCTTTTACATACCAGAGGTTGATCCAGCTTTCATTTTTGGGTCTTCATTTTGTGAAAAAGAAAAATATTTGTGTGAATTTCCTTGATTTTTATGAAAAAGACAAAAGAATTTTCCTTTTTTTCCTTCTGGAAAAACGTATCAAAGTATTTTTAGTTATTATAATTTGATGAAAAAGTCCTAACGAGTATAATTAGAGCAAGTGATGTATTATATAAAATAAAATGCTTAAATTCTTAAAAAGCTTCTTCCTGCTTGTGTGGCTTTTCATCCTAAACTCCCTCTTCTTTGCATTGAGAAGGGGTTTCTTGTAATTCCAAAGCATGCATCTGCAGCAATTTGCAGTTTTTGTACATTGAAACGTTGAGAAACTTCAATTTACTTTTAAAGCACAAAGGTACTTAGAATTTAGAAAAGGTATTAGATTGAAATCTCGAGTGCAGTCATTTGAAAATGGTGTTTTATTATGTTATTATTAATTAGTAATTAACTCACATGATGTAATTGCCAAATTTTAGGAAATGCTACAGACAAGTAGTAAAAAAATCACAAATTTACATAAATCGCAATATTTCTTGACTTTAAAAAAATCTATTATAATTTCATGATTTTCATACTTTACTGCGATCCTAAATGTCCTTAATTAACTTTTTAGATTAATTTTATTTTCAAAAATCTTCCTAAATTTTGGACAATTAAATCTTTATAACTCTCAGAAAATGAAATTGCTCTTATAAAGAGTGCTCAAACCAAATAAACCTGGTTTAAACCAAATAAACCATTTTTTTTTACCAACCCCGAGTCGTAGGAAAAAAAATCCTTTTATTTGCTAGTGCTTAAGTCATTCACTAATTCCAATGGTTTTTGTACCAATTTTACTCATAATTTCACTCTCAGCCATATCATCATATGTATTCCCCTTGAAAAACATTTTAACTAAGCTCTACTGTATGTTTTCATAGGCATTCATAAAGGCAAACTTATCACCAAACTATAAAGCTAAGACATTATACTATAGTATTTCATCCCCAGTCCAAAAAGGGGCAAGATGCTTATGAAAAAAGGGCACTTTAATTCCATTCAAAAGGCACTTTTTGATAACAATATTGTTATAGAAAAGGTGCCTTTTAAACATTTTGTGTATTATATATGTATACAAAACCAAAGTATTGTTTGATAGTAATTATTTTTATAAGTAATGAAAAGCTATTTAATGCTTCGTTTTAAAAGTTGTGCTAAAAAGTAGAAAATTTCAGATTTCTATCATCAAATTCTTGTGGATTAAGGGGAAAAAGACATTTTAAGGTCATGTTTGTCTGAACCTTTACCTTTTGAAAAAAAAAAAAAAAAAGATTGTGATGAAGGTTTTGGTAGTACTTCACATCAGGGTTTGAAAAAACTCGGGGTTTTTTTTTTTTTTTTTTGGAAAAAGCAGAGCCAGCCCGGGTTTTTGATCAAAAACCCTGGGTGCTTTTGGGTTTTTGATAAAAAACCCAGGCTTTTTCGGGTTTTTTCAAGAATCATTTTTATATCTCTCTATTAGAACATTGTACACCTACTTTTATATTTAATAGAATCAGGGGAGCGCTGAAGAGAGGTCAGTGTGACCTCCTAAAAAAATTCTTCAACAAATTTGGAAAAACATTGTAATTTTGAATTTTTTAAATTGATATTTTATTTTAAACTAGGTGACCCGTGTGGAATTCCGCAAAAAAAAAAAAAAAAAAAAAAACTCTGAACTTAAAATTTAATACGACAATTTTTATTAGCTTCATTATCTGCCCGAAGTTGCAGCGCAGTGTCGAAATCTATAAAGAAAAGTCCAGCGTAAGTTGGTGTAGTCCCTGCCGGAGGTTGCAAGTTCCCGATCACATGGTACACTTGACCATGTAGTTTAAAACAATATGGACCTCTGCCAGGAATGTTAACTGAGTCCACTTTGACTGAAGCGAAGGCCAAAGCATTGTTGAATTGTCTAATATTGTCTAGGTAGTAGACACCTTCCTGTTAGTCTGAATGTTGGTACCCTGTTCCTTGGCATTGTAAAATCTTGTACGTTTGCACAACATCGCCATCAACTGCCGTCGTTCTGACAACTTTTCAAAGAGATCAAAGACACGTTCACTTTTACAACTACTACAAAAGTGATACCCTATATTAAAATCAAATACCCAAGGCTACTATTAAACTAAATACTAACGTTACTGCAAAACTACCATAGTATTTTGAAACAATAAAAGTTACAATTAAGGTTAACCGAGCTAAGCCTTGGCTTGAAATGTTGCATTTAAAATTGATTTGAACAACAATGGTAACGATTTTAACAGTTGAGCAAAAAATTTAACTTTTTCAAACTTCAATCGCTTATAAGTCGCTTAAACGTGGATTTTCGAGATTCTCGTTACGCTGCGCTAGCGGAGAAACGTTCTAAAGAACGCATTTTTTAAAATCTTTCGAATGAAATCAAAATGGAGACGATACGACAATTATTTCGCTAGATAGAGTCAATTTTGTGCCCAAAAATTGAAGTTCGAATAAAAAACGAACCGACACTTTTTTGAGGGTGGGTCTAATTTTCGTCAATAGCCCGCGGGATAAGCTTCAAAATCATAAATTTTCATGCAATTCGATAGAGAAATGAGCGAGTTTCGACCGGGTATAGGATTCGGCTTAGAGAAATAATATATGGAGATTAGGGTTTTTTTAGTAACAATTGAATCAACTTATTTTAATCATTTTTTTTCCTTTCAGATTGTGATCAAAATAGGAATCTTGTACAGAAATGATCAGTTCAACCAGGATGAACTATGGACTGCTGAAAAATTCAAACAAAAATTCCATTCCACTGCCATGGCTATTATCAGCTTTTTTGAAGTTGAATTTTCATATGACAGGAACTTTCTTTTACAATCATTAAATGAGTGTCGAGCCCTGATTAAGAACCTCGTGGTGAGGCACTTGACAGAGAAGTCTATTAATAGGATAGAACATGTGTTTAATTTTTTTGCCAATCCAGGTTTCTTGGATGATGTATTCAGTCGTGATAGCCCCCATAAAGAAGTCTTGGGGCGCATTATATCCGATATGCACAAATTAATGGAAGATGGTTCTCTATAATATTTAGAGTTTAAAAACTAGTGATAAAGTTTTTGGAATGGGTGTATGTAAAACTGCGATAAGGAGTTTGATTTGAAGATCAAATTATTTATTTAAAAACTGCATTTCATGTTCTGTAATGAAATGCATACGTTTTGGTTACTATTATGTAACTTATTGTCTCACAAATGCCATTTGAACTGCTAATAGTTTAAAAACTGATATTTCCCAGTGACTGAAATTATTTGATGCCTTTTGATTTTAAACAATGATTTAAAGAATTGTAATTTAACTGTTTTTGATTAATTAATTGTAAATGAGCTTTCTGTTTTTTATTTATTACTTTTTCTGCCAAATTTAATGTAAAAAGGGTGTGAGGGAACTAATTCACCTTTAAGTTACAGTAATTAGAAGTTTGATCATATCAATATCAGTGAATTTATTTAAAAATTAAGATTAATTTTTAGTATGTTACACAAAAATGTAGTTGGATTATTTTCAAATTCTCATTTATATTGATTTTACTTTATTAAACATTTCAGTGTAAGGTAATATGGAAATTTAGTGTGAAAAATTTAAGCGAATTCAGTTGCTTAGTAACATACGACACTGAATTTGTCTGGGAAAATATAATCCAGGTTCTGACAATGAGATCCGCTTGATAAACTAACTCCATGTTTAAAGAGTTTTTTAATGAAAACAATCCTCTTCAAATGGAATTTATTTTTGAGAATTCAATAAAGTGAATTTTAGTTTTAAAAACAAGTGAATAAGCACAAGTTAAAATTTAAATAATTTTCATTTTTAAGTACAAATGATACAGTTCTTTAATATTTCCCCCTCAAGTAGTTATAATTGTTTCAACTTTAAGAAAAAAATATATATTCAAATAACATTTACATATAACAACCTGCTTGACACATACTTGATGAAATATTTATACTTTAACCCTTTCGTGTCCACCAGAACATACCTGTCCCGCCGAGTTATGACTATGATAGGTCTAATTAAAAACAATTTAACTTTTTACTGCAATTCAGCCTCTCTTTTTTTTTCAATCTCATTGGGATGGAGTGTGTCCCGATAAAATGGTGAAATATTCTAAGAGAACAAGTTATGTGCTTGGAAATACCTCCAGATCCTTAAAAAAAAATCACCCAGAAAAAAATATTGGTCCTGAAAGGGTTACTTTGTCTATTTGTTGTTTAGTAGTTTTAATAATACTTATTTGCAGTTCTGATAGTATATAAAAATGTTTAGATCATCATTTTAAATAGCTCTATTTGGATTTTTATATTTTAAATTAATTCAATCCTCGTTTTTCTTTTACATTAATTCAAGTATCATCAAAAAGTAGTCAGTCATAATGTATTAATATTATATATTTTTTATTATTATTATTTTTTAAGTATATCATGCCAAGATTCTACAGAAAGTAGGCTAGTTCATGTAGTCCTTCTATAATCTCAAACTCACTATGAATGTCAAGAGATAGCTTATTCCTTTTTTTTTTTTTTTTGTGCAGGATACTGTCCAGTATCTTATTTTAGAAACTAAAGTGAAATTTTTAATGAGAGGTTTCAGTAATCGTTTTAAAACTGAAAGGTTTAATATCCTGGTAGACTGGAAGAATGCAAGCATTATGCATCAATAAAAAAACCTTGTTAGCACTGCTTAGATTTTGAATGGTTGGCAATATTAAAGTGAACTTAAAGGCTTTGCTTTAAATATTGCCAAATATCTCACTTACTTTTAATCAATCATGATTATTTTAGCACGAAATCAGTGCAATTATTTTATTCAAAGTTGATTCAGATACTATTTCAAGCTCAACTTGCCAAATATTTAACTTTCTTACATTGTCTGTGTAATATATACTTCTTTTACACAATTTAAAGTAAAATTGATAAGTTTTGATTTCATTTTATGTTTAAATGTTTAAAAAATACTGTTTGTGTTTTAAATTAAGATGTTATTTTTTACTGTGCCATAAACATGTTGTACTGAATTAGTTTTTCAACAAATAATCATTTTAAACATTTTATTGCTAGTTTTTCTAAAAATGAATGTTAATTAAAATTTTTAGGAACTAGAGAAAAATTTATGTTCTGTAATTTGTTTATTTTTTACTGTGATTTAATAACTTTTTATTGATTTTCTGTGGAAGAAAAGTCAAAATGACTTATTAAGACCTATTTAAACATTGAAAACTGCCAAACTTTGTTTAACTGCATCCATGTGCCAAAACTTTCATAAATATCCTTTACAACTCTACATAAGCTTTACAGTTATTTTTTGTACTGTTTTAAAATAATTTAATCTTTTTTTCCTCCATGAAATTTTAAAATATGAATTGAAACTTATGTTATTTGCTCAAAAGATAAGTCAAACATTAGCGCAAACTGAAAAAAGTTTTCATATTTAATTTCAATTTGCTTAAACTATTCATATTCACTTTAGAATATTGATTTTAAATCTATATTAATGCATTTAATAATTTTCTGCTTGTACACCATTATTTTACTTAACTTTATTTAGCTAATTATGTTAATTCTTCTCTTGAGGAAACTAATGTTGTTAAGAGAATTGTCAGGGTTAGAAATTAGTAAAAAAGATTACTGGTCTTTCGGACCAGTCAATATGAACCTGCAATGGTCCGCAAACAACATTACTAGTCCACTGTAAATTTAATACTAAACATGTTTGTACTTAAAATCATTTACTTATGATTACTTTTATTTTAAATAAGACTTTCATTTGTAACTCATTGAGTAAACAGTAAAAAACACAGTCGATTGACGGAAAGCACCCGGAGGTTTAGCGTGATTAAGGATTTTTGGCGGCTGGTGATCCCGCAGACCACTGACTTTTTTTTTTTGGTGGTCTGAGGCAAGTTTCACTGATCTGGGACCAGTGAACCAGCAGTAATTTCGAACCTTGATTGTTATTTTAATGTATTAGCTCACCCATAATAAGTGTTCTGTGCAAAATAAGTTTTTCCATTGAAAAGTTATTTTATGTGGTTTTTACCAACAGAGTTGAAATTCTGACTGAATCTGAACAAATTGTAAATATATTGATTTTAGAATTATTTGTGATACTTCATTTAAGAACAAATACCATTTAGCATTAAAAGTTAAATGCTGAATTTTACTTTGAATTTTCTGAGTAGGTAAATCTTGTGATAAACATCAAGTTTTTAAAATTATCTATGTATTTTTGATAGTCATGTTTCTATATTTTTTGTATTCAATTTTTGTAACAAAATATTCCTAGCTACAGTTTTTTACTGCTCATGTGTCATATAGCATCCTACATACATAGCACATAACATATCTTAAGAGTTATGTGAAAATTTAGGTCATTCGAAATTTACGTGAAGATTTTATGTCCTGAAAATGAACTATATTTTACTTTTGGTTTACTCACTGTTATCACTTTTGAGGAATCTTATTTGTCATCAATGAAAAAGAAAAATGCCTCAATTTTAACTGATACTTTTTTTATACTTAAGAAAAAAAAAATCAAAAGAATAGTCAATCACCACTAGTATTTTTTGCTGTCCAAAATGCCAGACTCTTTGAAATAACGAGTAAGACCATCTAGCTGGCTCAGTCTATCGCTGGTTGTCACTTTTGTATTTTGTAAATACATACGAGCGTTCATATAGTCTCGTGTAAACATTTTATTGTAATAAGCAGTTGTTATTACAAATACTTTAATACATAAATTAGATTTTCAACTACATTTTCTGTAGTAGAGAGTTCTCCAGTAGAGAAAAAGCCCCCATAACAACTGCTTATATTTGCTTATGCTATACCCGGTCCTGTCTGTAGTTCTTCTGAATGTGGTTACTAAATAACTAATAATTGTTGATTTCATTATTATTTTTTAAAATGTCGATAGAAAACTATATTCACTAAAACCATGTCACAACAACATGTCAGAGGACTTATCAGAAAAAAAAAACAGAGCTGTGTCAAATAGGACGCAGAGAAAGACCTCTCCCTGTTGATACACTACTGACTATTAATCGACGTCAGATAAAATAAATTTGTTCAAACTTATGAGGTGATATATTAAAATTATTTTCTACTCCAACTTATTCCGGTTTTTCACAATGCTTTTTGGTTCCTAAATGTATTTTTTTTGTATTTGTTATCTTAAAAATTTATTCTGTATTAAGTTTTTGCATTTTTATTTTTTCAAACATATTCCATTATTAATCTTGGATAAATTATAGTTTATATTATAGTGTAGTATAAATATGTGTATAGTCAAATCTCTAGTTGTTGCATTAAGTATGAAATTCTTCAAATAGAGGTTGCCTTGTTAGAAATTTTATGAAAATTCTTAGCCATACTATGAACAAAACGCTGGGTTTCAATGTTTTACGGTTAAATACTTATTTATAATACATATTGTTTGAGTTTTGTCTGACTTAAAGCTGAATCTATCTGCATCTGGGAGGTTTTAATTAGTTTTATCTTTAATTTTTAATTTCTGTCGCGTAATAACAAAATAAATGAGAAAAAGTTCATGTTTTTTCCGTTGAAATTTCATGAGCTCACTACTAAAAGAAAGTATTTCTTCATATTCTTTTGTATCTTACTCGTAATTTGAGAATATTGATTAAAAGTTTCAGAAAGTAACGTTATGTGTGTCTAAAAATTTTGAAAGCAATGTTATTGAAGTATAACAAGTCATACTAACAATCACACATAGGTGTTTTACTTTAGTGTATCTTTAAACTGCAATTAAGTTATAGTTAAGGTTTTGATTAAACAAAAAAACATTCTCCAAGAAAGTAATGCCCTTTCCAAATAAGCAACTTGAGTTAAAACGTTTCTGCCTGAATATAAGGTACCATTCAATACTGTTAATTTTTAAATAAATTTCAGTACTTTTTTTTCTTTTAGCTATTAATTTTGTTAATGAAAAAATGAAAAATGTGATGTTGTAAATCAGTGAAACTGATACATAAAGCAATCCATAACTCTGTGCACTTTTTTCAATATCTCGCACTATCTTCAATATATTTTATAAATGTGTAATCATTGGGTATATGTCTAGCACTATTTGTAAACATTTTACATTTTTATATTGCCAAATAACAATTCTGTGAACTATATATTTGATAGAATTCTTTTACCACTTTACACTGCAGCACTTTTTGTCAGGAAACAAATATAGTCTACTTATACTCTGAATTATATTTGGTATTTTGTAATTGCTTTTGTCTTTTACAATGGCTTTTGCTACTTCTGTAAGAAAGATAAGTGCCAGAAATATAACAAACTATTTTGATAAGTCTTTATTTGGATTTTACACTCTTTTTTGTAAACTTTTATACTTGTAATGTTAACACAAAATTCATTTCTACACTTCTACTTGTGCGTGATATTTCCAATATGTTTGTATGCCTAATTTGATAAGCAATAAAATATTTTAGAAATATTGTGCTGGTAGAATGTTTAATTGCGTACTTATTATGTATTTACTTGTTTATAAATAATTTGTTAAAGGTTTGAAAATAACTGGGATTATCTAGACTATTCATCCAATTCTATTCTAATTCAGACGAAACTGTCATACAGAAAAATAAATATATATCTTTTATTTATAAACATTTATGGGACATCTATATTCATACGCATCAACATCGTTACAAATATATTTCCAGTCAAAAAACAACAATAACAAAAAAAAAAAAAAAACACTATACTTGCTTATACACTGGATACTCCTAGCTTTCTCTTTTTTTTCTTTCAAATCCAACTAGACTACAAGTAATGTTCTCACATTGTGCGTTTTAGATTAAAATGTTATATTCTGTAGTAAATAGCAGACTGTTATCCATATATCCATAATTTAAGACTATTTCTCAAAAATGCAATCACATAGGCGATCCAAACTCCTTGATCAATCTGAATTTTACTTGAAAGAAAAATGTCGAAAGGAAAATCTATTGTACTTCACATTTAGCAGATGTTATTATCTGAAAGAAAATCCATGCCCCCCTCCCTAGAGCGACCAAAGATAATCTAAAACTATGTTCGAAGTTACGGAACTTCGATTTTGAGAAGTTATCAGGGAGAAGCACCAAACTCCTTATTTGTGCCCGAATATTACACTTACAAAACTCTCCTCTGATGATTTTTATGTTTACGCAGTAACCCCTCGTAATATCGCGCTTGTGTAGAGACAACAAAAGAGGGCGATATAACAGAAGTCCTATAAAAATGACGATTCAATCAACGTAAATTAATGACATTTGCATGCACCTACAATAGATTTTGTGATTATCAACTTAGGACACTATTATTCATAAAAGCAAATGAAATTTCATCTACCAGTTTTTTAAAAAAGTTATTTTTTAAAATATTATTTTTACTGTTTTATGGCCGAATACGAATCAAAAGTTGCAGCTTAAACTGGAGCAAATTAAGAGCATGAAAAATATGCCTGTTTTGTTCATTATTCAAAAAAGTAAATACCTTTTCTAAAAAATTTAATTTTTTTTTCCTGTGTTGTCAAATGTAAAGCACTTTTTTTTCTTTTAAATACAATGTTTCGGAAGATAATAGGAAAGTGCGATGTAACGTGGAGTTACTATATTTTGAAAAGAGGCACGGGAATTTCGATAGACTTGTATAGCGAGATAGCATTACAATAATCGTAAAAGTTATTGATGGAAAAGGTATCATTTACCTGGTTCACCATTCCAACTCCAGATTTTAAAAATTGACCCTTTCTGAAACAAGAAGTTGGATCCTCTCTAGGAGAAAACATGCTTTTAAATGGAAAAAAAACTCTAATGATAATAAACGGAATTACTGTAGTGTAAGTTATCACAAAAAAATAGCGCTTTTGTACCTATTTCTAAAGCTGTGATGCATAATCAGTTCTGTTGTGTATTCCAGTTTACGTCTTACTATTTGGATTATTTGCCAACAACCAGTCGGCTAACCACACTAAAGGGTTATCGGGTTTTTGTCTGCATAATTGAATCAAGCCTTTCAGCAGTATTGGATTAACAGCCTTCGACAAATACTCGCCTGAAACACCCAATTTGCATTCTGCATCAAACTTAGAATCCGGGAAGAAGAACCTGATGTCTTTCTCAGCTTTTGCAGACGTCGAACTACAGTAGACAGCATTTCTAAGATTCGTTTCACCACCAAACTTCGCCCTGATGCTCTCTGGATTCGTCTCTCTGGCAACTTTTGGATCATCAGGCCCCACTAATTGAAGAAGTTTGTTTGCTGCTCCTCTTCCAGCGATGACGAAAACTTCAATCGGACCACTCGTCATGAAGTCAACGAATTCCTCCTTGTTGGTGCCGCTGTTCTCGTCTTCAAAGTCGCTGATGTTGATGATTGGCACATTTTTGCGATTAGGATGCAGTATTTTGTCTCTTTCTATCAACTCTTGGTATAGCTTGAAATACTTAGCTGCTTCTTCATCCTGGACGGATCGTATGTAAAAGTCTCGTGCTTGTTCATGGCTTGAGATACATGCGTCTTCTGTGCAATGTGAACAATCCAGAGCTTCGAATCATATATTCAATAGTTCTGATTTTTGAGACCGCATCGGGTTTCACGACAACTAGTGTTCTTTCGAATTCCTCCAGACTTGGGTTGGACTTTCTTTTACCTTTTTTGGTTTGGTCTCCATATTTTATTATAGAGTCATTAACACACTGTTGAGTAAGTATTTCAAATCTTGACCAAAAAAAATCCTGAAAATGCAAGTAAAAGTAATTAATTCTTTTGAAGTTTGTGTGTGCCATAATTTAAATTGGTAAAGTTGATAATTGAAGGGACAAGTGGATACAGGTGATATGTGACAATTTTGGAAAAACTTACTTTTTACCATAAATGAAGAAGATAAGGTAAGACTTTTTTTTTTTTTTTGAAAACATTTTCTAGAAATTTAAACAAGAAGTTCTGTCAAGAACTAAACGAGCCTACTTTCCCGTACATCGACATCGGCATTCTCGCATCTGATCATTATTCTCTTGATTATCTGAGACTGAAAATTATGTCAAACATACCTTTTTAGCACTTAGAGCTGATTTCGAAAAGCAAAATATGCCCCTCTCATCAGATGAAATAGACACGTAAAAAGTAATTAACGAATAAATAAAGTTTTGTCGCACCTTTTAAAGAGTGTAACTGTTACAGTTCCTCCGTAGAAAAAATCCTCCATCGTTTTCAAAAAAAAAAAAATAATAATAATAAATAATAATAATAAAAAAATAAATAAATAAAAGTACAAAGATCATCAAAACACATTTTATCAAAGAAAGAAAAAAAAAAGAAAAAAAAAATCGTCCGTTAATAAAATGTCTCGAATTTCACTTTTAATCCGTTGCCAGTTGTTAAATATAAATAAAGAATAAAATGTTCTCGTGAATGAAAAATTTTTGTTACAAAAAAAAATCGTCTGCAAAAAAAAAAATAATAATAATAATAATAATAAATAAAATAAAACAAATGAATAAATAAACAAAAAATCGTCTGCACAGTCAGTCATTTTTTTTCTGAGCCTGCATTTCCGCCATGTTTGCGGAGTCGGAGTCGGAATCAGAGTCCTCACAGAAGATTACTTCAGAAAAGTACTTTACAAACATTATTTATCAAAACCATTTTCTTACAAAGTTAGTTTGAAGGAAATCCGACTTTAAGTTCAGGATCAACATTCAACTTAAATTCCCCGTAGACGCTAATGTTAATTTTTTTTTCTGAACGGTTCACTATTGAACGAAAAATGGGTTGAATCAAAAAGCGACATATGGGAATGTATGGAAGTCCTCTCCGAGAATCTTTCAAACAAAAAAAAAGTTTATTCCATTCGAACCGGTTCACTTCAAAGTTATTAGGTGGGTAAAGGTTGGCTTAAAAGGTTCAATGTTGAACCGAAAAATTGTTCAAAATTCGGAAATGTAGATACGGAATGACAGTTATTCCTTGATGAGATGTTCTCGAACGAAAAAAAAGTTCTATGTTTCAATTCGGACGGTTCACTCAAAAGTTATTAGGTGGGAGAAAGGTTGCCTGAACGGTTCCAATGTTGAACCAAAACTGTTCAAATTGAAAATTTTAAATACCATTAATAAAGTATCCTTGCCGAGATGCTTCGAACAAAAAAAGTTTGTTTAAATCGGACTGTTCATTCAAAAGTTATTAGGGGTGACAGCTTGTTTGAACGGTTCAATGTTGAACGAAAAATTGTTCAAATCGAAAATGTAAGATACGGGAATGAAGTATCCTTGAAAAGATCTTTCGAACAAAAAAAAGTTTGTTCAAATCGGACTGTTCATTCAAAAGTTAGCATCGCGGGACAGGTTGTTTTGAACGGTTCAAAGTTGAACCAAAAATTGTTTCAAATCGAAAAATCAAATATGGGAATGAGCTGTACTCGCCGAGATCTTTCCAACAAAAAAAAGTTTGTCCAAATCGGAATGTTCATTCAAAAGTTATTAGGGGGGGGGACAGACAGACCGACCGACCGACCGACGACACACAAAATTCCCCATCTCAATACCCTACTTTCAAATTTTTAATTTTTCGATATTCATTTTACCTTTTATTTTTTTAACTTGGCGATATTTTTTGGACTTGGCGATATTTTTTTAACTTGGCGATATTTTTGGACTTGGCGATATTTTTTAGATCCATAAGCTACTTTTAATACTTTTTTCGTCTTTCTTTTTATTTTTAACGGGAAAGTAGGCTAAAAAACGAGTGCAGCTGATATTCTTACCTTTGTTTCCATGGAGCCGCCGTCATTGAACTTCTAAGACTTGATACGCTATTTTGAACACAGTAAATGAAACTTAGTTAAGATAAGTCGCATAATTCAAAATGAGCAAATATCAACTTTATTTTTTGGAACTTCAAGTTATAAAGAAAGCTTGTATAATAAAATGTGTACTGAAGAATTATTTTTTATTTAAAAGAAAAATGCATTCTTTACGTCTATTCTATTGCTTTGTCAAAATGTGCTTATGTTATAGCTACGTATTGCTTTTAAAAGAAGAGCTAAGACTCAGTTGCTCTTTAGTCTTGGTTGAGAATCGAGAAACAATGCTTTATTCTTGACCATCGATGTATTGAACAGCGATGTAGTCCCACCATGTATTTTCGCTACTTGCAACGTGTAAACTGTACATTCACGATGTGTTTCTGTTAAAACATACTTATGTCTTATGAATTTACTGGATTTTTAGACTTTACCATTTATGACTAGATTTGTTTGTATTTTACTGTAACACTTGGAAATGTTAGTTAAGTTTTTAAACTTAATTTATACCTTCAGAAATTTAATTTGAATTTGACAATCATTGGGGGGGGGGTTCAACTTTTCGAATGAAACTCCGAAGTTTACCGAATGATAGATTAGAATACTAACATTGCTTATAATGTGGCTCTGATAAGTCTATCCATGGCCTTAATAATTTTTACTTCTTTTTAGATTGATAGGGAAGGGTATAGCTTGACCAGTCTGACTAACTTTGTTGATTTTTGGTATTTTGAACACAAAGAATAAAGAACTATTGGCAGTTAATATACAGAAAGGCTAATTTTTATTTACCTGTAAAAAATTATGTATACCGTCGGAGTGTCTGTCCGTGAAAGCTGCACCTAGCACTCGCGAACCATTCCACTTAAAACAAGAAGTTCTGTCAAGAACTAAACGAGGCTACTTTCCCGTACATCGACATCGGCATTCTAGCATCTGATCATTATTCTCTTGATTATCTAAGACTAAAAATTATGTCAAACATACCTTTTTAGCACTTGAAGCTGATTTCTAAAAGCAAAATATACCCCTCTCATCAGATGAAATAGACACATAAAAAGTAAATAAATGAATAAATAAAGTTTTGTCGCACCTGTTAAAGAATGTAACTGTTACAGTTCTTCCGTAGAAAAATTCCTCAATTGTTTTCAAAAAAAAATTAAAAGTACAAAGTACATCAAAACACATTTTATCAAAGAAAGAAAAAAAAAAGAAAAAAAAAACTCGTCCGTTGATAAAATGTCTCGAATTTCACTTTTAATCCGTTGCCAGTTGTTAAATATAAATAAAGAATAAAATGCCCTAGTGAATGAAACATTTTTGTTACAAAAAAAATCGTCTGCCAAAAATAATAATAATAATAATAATAAATTCAATAAAACAAATGAATAAATAAACAAAAAATCGTCTGCACAGTCAGTCATTTTTTTTCGGACTGTTTACTCAAAAGTTATTAGGGGTGACAGCTTGCTTGAGCGGTTCAATGTTGAACGAAAAATTGTTCAAATCGGAAATGTAAATACGGGAATGAAGTATCCTTGAAAAGTTCTTTCCAACAAAAAAAAGTTTGTTCAAATCGGACTGTTCATTAAAAAGTTAGTATCGCGGGACCGGTTATTTGAACGGTTCAAAGTTGAACCAAAAATTGTTCAAATCAAAAAATCAAATATGGGAATGAGCTGTACTCGCCGAGATCTTTCCAACAAAAAAAAGTTTGTCCAAATCGGAATGTTCATTAAAAAGTTATTAGGGGGGACAGACAGACCGACCGACCGACCGACCGACAGACACACAAATTCCCCATCTCAATACCCTACTTTCAAATTTTTAATTTTTCGATATTCATTTTACCTCTTTATTTTTTTAACTTGGCGATATTTTTTGGACTTGGCGATATTTTTTTTTAACTTGGCGATATTTTTTGGACTTGGCGATATTTTTTCGATGCATTAAGCTACTTTTAATACTTTTTTCGTCTTTCTTTTATTTTTAACGGGAAAGTAGGCTAAAAAAGGCTACATCTGCGTAGATGAAACACTCTAATCCGATTTCTACAGGGAAGGATCCATGGGCGCATATATGCGAAATTTAAAGGGGGGGCTCATATATTTTCTTCATAGTTTTACAGAGTTAAAAGATATATATATATATATATATATATAGTATATATATAAATATATAATAGGATCAATCCATTTTAAATCAATCAATGAGGGGGGGGGGAGTGGCATCACACATTTTTGATTTTGATAGAAATTTGCATATGCATTCTTTTTATTTCCTAGATCTCAAATATATATATATATATATATTTTTTGAATTTACCCTTTGATATGAAAATCCGTTTTTGTTGTTGGCAACAGGAAAATGGGGCATTTTGATGCTTTGTCTTGTAAACTATAATTTTTTTCTATCAAAAACTTTGATCTCAAACTAGTTCATTGGAAAGCTAAGAAAGCGCTTTTTAAATAGGATATCAATAAATTTCATATTTAAAAAATATTTATTTTTTCAAGTGTCAAAGGTTTGCGACGAAAATCTAATTTTTTACTACTTTTGAAAATTAAAAAAAACCCATGAAGGGTTCAGAATAATAACCATATTTTTTATCATATATTCAAACGAAACTGCTGCACAAAAAATGAGAATCCGACCAAAATTGTCAGATTATGTTTGCCGTGTGTATGATAGTGATAGTGTGTATGATAGGCATTTATGATATCCAGCTTCTGTACCCTCTGAGGTCTATGAACCAATTTTTTCTGAATCAGTTTTTTATTTTTTGAGACATTGCAGTCAAAAAAAAAAAAAAAAAAGAAACTTTCGATCGCGCCACTCCTTCTGAGTTATTTCAGCCAAATTTAAATCATATGCACTGTTTAAAGTCTACCTGCAAACTTTTTGGCCAACGGGCCAATTTTGAAAATTAGGAGACTAGCGGGAAAATACCCCCCCCCTCCCCCCGATATATAGCTCATTTTAGTTTAGAATAACAGGTACATTTTTTCGTATTAGACATAATTGAAGTATGTGATAACTACATTTTTTATTAAGCGTTATGACACTCCTAAAATTCAAAAATAAGTTTTAATTTTGTATCACACCTCCCGTTTTCATACCCCGGTTGTCGAATTTTTCTTATAGCACCAGATCTAATATTCATTAAATACTTGGTTGAAAAACTAATAAAAATAAAGTTTCTTAAAAATTAATATCAAATTGATTTATTTCAGTAGCTACCAATTCCATTGACATTTAAAAATTCCCTCGTGATCATCATTAACGATTATGTGTGGAAAAATTCCATTCATAACCTGTTAGAAACGCTTTGCATCACCCAGGCCCTTCATTTCGAACTTTTCCAGGGAGTGGGGGACAAAGGTTGTGTGCTGTATGCAAATGACACAAAAAACCACGTCCACTTACATGTAAATACATTAATTTCCCAAAGCGCGGGAGGGGGGAGAAATTGACCCCCTAAATGACGGATCTGGCATAAATCCCATGAAATCTCTCATTGACTTAGAAAGATTCCTCAATATATTTTTCTTCTTCCAGTTCCAAAAGCTGCATTTTTTTTTTGTTCATAATTGAGGTCTCATTATGCTTAATTTTTAACAAAACAAATCACAAAACATTACAAGGAAATTTTTATGAGTTAACTGCACTACTCGATGTTATTGAACGTGTTAACGATTGATATTCTCACAGTAGAGTTTAACATACCTGCTAATTATGACTTGCCTAATCTGTGCATTTAAAATCTAGCCCAGAGTAGCGGGCCAAATGTGGCCATAATTTGGGCACCCGTTTTAGCCCCCTCCCCCTTTTAAAAAAAAAAAAATCTGCTTGTTACTAACTACCTGAGATATAGCAGGCGCGTTTAACGGAGAAAACGTTTAATTGCTTCACCTCCTTGGAGGAATTGGAGCCTAAAACTAACAGGCACCAATTCACATGAGTTGCATACATATATACAGGGTGTCCACTTCTATCGTGGTCCAATAGCTAATTTCTAAACCGTTAGAGATAAGCATATAGTTTATTTTGGAAAAAATCTCTAAATTACGAAAGGAATTTGGGCTACGAAATGTTTTTTAAAAAAATCAAATTTTGAAAGAATTACGAAATTTTAATTTTTATACAGCTCCCCAGTCGTATCAATCATATTTAGTAAAACATTCTTGACACTGTAATGTTTAAAACTTTAAAAAATCACTCTTCTACAACAAAAATTGACCGAGTTATGACGTTTTGAAAAATCAAGATTTTGATGGATTTCATGACGTCATCGAGAGATTGCTTAAGGGACCGTATGCGAAATCCGTTTTGAAAAATCAAGATTTTGAAGGATTTCGTATATGGTCCCTTAAGCGATCTCTCGATGACGTCATGAAATCCATCAAAATCTTGATTTTTCAAAACGTCATAACTCGGTCAATTTTTGTCGTAGAAGAGTGATTTTTTTAATTTTAGTTTTAAACGTTAGTGTCAAGAATGTTTTACTAAGTATGATTGATACGACTGGGGAGCTGTATAAAAATTAAAATTTCGTAACTCTTTCAAAATTTGATTTTTTGAAAAACATTTCGTAGTCCAAATTCCTTTCGTAATTTAGAGATTTTTTGCAAAATGAACTATATGCTTATCTCTAACGGTTTAGGAATTAGCTATTGGGCCACGATAGGAGTGGACACCCTGTATATAGATATAGATATATATAACTTTGATTTTATACATCAGTTTTTGCGCTTTGAACGGCTACAAAAAACCGGTCACTCACACACACAGAGACACACAAACAATACTGACATTTTCCATAAGTGGAACATACAGATACACACACACACAATCATTTTCTAAAAGTGGTGAAAATGTATTCAGCAAACTTCAAAATGTGCAAATCCGTCGAAATTCGAAAAATTTCACGAACCGAATACTATCTTTCATGTATTAGCTCTAGAAGAAAGTAATAAAATTGGATGAAGTCGGAACCGTCAAATGCAATTTGTCAGCCATTAAATCAATTACATATATACAAATACAAATGTGCCGACTAACAACAGGCTCTGGGCCGAGCTAGGTTGGTCCTGGTCAATTTATAGTCTCCAATAAAGATTAATGGCTCTTTTAAAGCAATCCAGTCCCTTGCTCATTACAACTTCTTCCGGTAAGCTATTCCAAGAGTTCACTACTCTATTAAAATACCTTTTTTTTCTGATTTCCCGGAAATTGACTCGGAAATACTTCTCAATTATAGTCTCAAGAAATGTTTTTTATATTCAATCATAGTTTGAGATTTGAATAGCTTAAAACAATGTCTTCTTTTGCCCCGATTTATGTGCAAAACTCTAACCCAGAAACTTCCTTCATTTTGATAAATTTAAATAGCTGAAGCATGTTTCTTTTGACTCCTCTCTGCTCAAGACTACATATTAAACACACTAAGCCTGGTGTCATACTCCTTTAAATTAGAAAGCCCATTAAAACTAACTTTGTAGCTCTCCTTTGAACGCTTTCTAATAAATTTTATCTTTCATAAGATAAAACTCTATTTGTTACTGATAAAGCTCTTAACGACGCTCGCTACTTTTTCTTCTTCTCTGTTAAACATATTAGAGTCGTAAGAACAAAATAATCAAATTATAGTCTAAAAAAAATAAAAAATAAGCTTTTAGAGTTAATCAAACTATATTTGATGACACTCTAACTGATTTCTCTCTAATTTCCAAAATTATTGAAGCTCCGCTAAATTTAAATGCCCTTATAATACATCAACATGTAATGTAGTTTAGCCTTTAATATTAATAATACTATTAAATATATTACTTTTATATTTGCAATGAACGTGAATTTTATCTTTTATTCAGAGTTACAAACAAACTACTGAAACACTTATAATACATCAACATGTAATATAGTTTAGCCTTTAGTATTAATAATACTTTTTTATATATTACTTTTTATTTGTAAAGAACGTGAATTTTATCTTTTATTCAGAGTTACATACATACATACATTCAAACAAACAAGCAAACCCACAAGTGAAACTAATAAAAGTGTATTAATTAGGAACGCATAAAAATTTCGAGAACTTACCCACTCAGCGAAAATCCAACGGAACCCAAAATTTCCGCCAAAACAACGCGCACCTGGGAGAGTCAACTGAATGAAACTGAGTAACAACGGCTGGCCGTTGGTCAATAATTTTTTCTAGCATTTATTGATCGTCTGTTAGGGTGGGAAGACATTTTTCGGTTTCCGTAGATACCTGCTGAGCTCGTGTGTTTGAATCACGCACGAGGCTCTTTAGAACAATAGAAAGGTGGAATTATTCATAAATAAAGGAACACCTAAAGGGGAAGGAAGTAACTAGTGACATAGATTAAAAAAAAGGTTTATTTATGGGCAATATATATTATACGTTGTTTTAATTTTTAGTATAAAATCTTTGTTGTGCCCTCTGATTTGTGCTCCAGTAGAACAGACTTATAAATAGGGGAAAGGTAGGAATTAAAAAAAAAAAATACCTTGGTCACAACGTCAACTACAAATGTAATCAACAGCGTTTAAAATGTACACATTTGAAGAACAAAGAAAAAAAAAGAAAATGCAGATGCGTTTTCCTGTTGCTTGTAACCCCCAAACACTGGCTGCTATTTTTTTTTTCAGTGCAATATTGTTCTTTTTATTTTTACATTTTAACCCAAAGGTGTTTATTTCGGAATGTATTTATTTAGGCATCATGAGAAAATGTCGCAAGTCCTTCGAAAAAGTTTGAAGTTTTTAAATAAAAAAAAAGCCTTTATAAATGAAGGGGCAAGTGGATAAAGATGATATGTGACAATTTTTTATATTTCTAGAAAAGCTTTTCAAAAAAAAATGTTGTGTTATTTTTTTCATGGTTTTTTTTCCCTACGGGTAAAACATTCTTAGTTACCAACCATTTCTGTTACTAAGGGGGCATGATACTGATGACTTATCACCTTCATCCATGGTAAAAAGTAAGTTCAAAAAATTGTCACACATCACCTTTATCCACTTGCCGCTTCATATGCTCCCAGGACTTATGGCTCGTCACTATCTTTCTGTTAACTTTAAAGAAAGGAATTTTTCTAAGAATAGATTTGCTGAGCTGACTGGAGATATTTAATAGACATTTTATGAACCATTTAAGTGTTACTCGCTATGTGTAGGGTTTGCTTGTATAAAGCGAGTTATTCTCTTTTAGATTTAACATTGTACCAACCAAATATTTTTGTTTTCCTCCTTAAATCAGGGTTTGTTATAAGCAAGTTCGACTGTAGTTGGAATGAAGTACAGTAGCACCTCGTTATATCGCGCCTCGTTATATCGCTCATTTGGATATATCGCTCTTTTCTTTTGTCTCCCAAAAAAAAAAAAACCGCATTCGAACAATCAAACTCTGATCACATAACTGCAATGCAGTTAATTCATTTCCGCTCTTTAATTGCAAGTGGGAGACAGGTGTTGAAGGATAAATCCGGCAAACGACTTTGGATTCTTATTTCACCAAAACAATAGGTTAATTTTATGTCTGTTTACATATTTTTAAGAACTGCACATTGTAACAACAACTGCGGTAGGTTATATTTTTTTGTTACTTTTGACTGAAAAAAAAATCTAATGTTCGAATAAATGAATTTTTATTTATGTGCACGTATATTTTATTTGAATGCTGGATATAAAACTATTTTTAATGACTTCGGTTATATCGCGCTTTTTTCTTGTCCCCCGAAAAACGCGATATAACGAGGGGTTACTGTATTTTCTAAAAGCATTTTGCAGAAATTCCTTGCACGCTAAGGATTGATTAACATTTACTTTATTGAGAAAAATATACTCGTGTATCAGTATGTAAGAACAGTAATTTGACATTATTTTAATGCACTATTCTTTCCTTAAGAATAGAATGTTAAGACAGAGTTCTGATTTCCTCTGACGAATAGGAATGGCGGGAGCTCGTGAGTGAGTATTTCGAGCCATGCCATGTACAGAGGAGCAGGGCAGGTGTCCTTCCTTGGCAGCGGCAGTGTCCTGCAGAAAAGTAATGAAAAACTATTATTACAAAATCAGAAGGTAATATTGGAAAAAATGGCACTTGGCTAGTTTTTTTATTTTCTACCTTGGCGAAAAGAATAAAATTTCGTATACGTTGACGCAAAGTTCATTTTACATTCTGATGGAGCTTTAATTACATGATATACTTATCAGGTGGCTAATTTCACATGTAACGAAGCTTCTAATGTTGTTCGTTTTAATTAACGCATTATTTGTCACTAAAATTAGACCTTTTAATGTTGTTTGATGGCTTGTTCTATTCTTTTGGCATGTTATTTTGCATTTTAATAGCTCACTTTATTTGTTTGGTGAATTGTTGCTGTGGAATTGTAGAATGTCGCTGACTAGGAAATCCGCTGTTTCTGACAGTGACAAATTCATCGTCAAGATACCCCTGTTCTACACTCTAGCCAAACTAGAAAATCACGATACTTAAAAAGTTTATTCTAGCGCCAGTTTCACGTATTAATAATCATAACTAATCATAATTAAAAAAAATCATACTAGAGGGCTATCACCCCCTGCTCGTTGCCGCTCACTAACTTATTAAGATTAGCACAATATGTGTTAAAACTAAGAGCTTTGAAGAAGGGTTGTCGACCCCAAAACCTTCTCTTTGGCTGCTCCACTAAACTCTACAAAACATTTGAGAGAACATGGCGCAGAATTCAGCTCTATCACGAAGTGGATGATGTTCTACCGATGTTTATGATTCTTGAAACGTCAAAGTAGCTGTGTGCAACGAACACTCAACCGTAACTATCATACTAAAAATAAAGGGGGGCGGGTGAAGGTAGTGTACGCTTGTTCTGATCCTTTTTAGCCTACTTTCCCGTTAAAAACAAAAGAAAGACGAAAAAAGTATTAAAAGTAGCTTAATGCCTCTAAAAAATATCGCCAAGTCTAAAAAATATCGCCAAGTAAAAAAAATATCGCCAAGTTAAAAAAATAAAAAGGTAAATTGAATATCGAAAAATTAAAAATTGGAAAGTAGGGTATTGAGATGGGGAATTTGTGTGTCGGTCGGTCGGTCGGTCTGTCGGTCGGTCTGTCTGTCCACCCCCCTAATAACTTTTGAATGAACATTCCGATTTGGACAAACTTTTTTTTGTTGGAAAGATCTCGGCGAATACAGCTCATTCCCATATTTGATTTTTCGATTTGAACAATTTTTGGTTCAACTTAGAACCGTTCAAACAACCTGTCCCGCGATGCTAACTTTTGAGTGAACAGACCGATTTGAACAAACTTTTTTTTGTTCGAAAGATCTTTTCAAGGATACTTCATTCCCGTATCTACATTTTCGATTTGAACAATTTTTCGTTCAACATTGAACCGTTCAAACAAGCTGTCACCCCTAATAACTTTTGCATGAACAGTCCGATTTAAACAAACTTTTTTTTTGTTCGAAGCATCTCGGGAAGAATACTTTATTACCGTATTTAAATTTTCAATTTAAACATTTTTGGTTCAACATTGAACCATTCAAGCAACCTTTCCCCACCTCATAACTTTTGAGTGAACCGTCCGAATGGAATAAACTTTTTTTTGTTCGAAAGATCTCGGCGAGTACAGCTCATTCCCATATTTGATTTTTCGATTTGGACAGTTTTTGGTTCAACTTTGAACCGTTCAAACAACCTGTCCCGCGATGCTAACTTTTGAGTGAACAATCCGATTTGAACAAACATTTTTTTGTTCGAAAGATCTCAGCAAGGATACTTCATTTCCGTATTTAAATTTTCCATTTGAGCATTTTTTCGTTCAACATTGAACCGTTCAAGCAACCTTTCCCCACCTAATAACTTTTGAGTGAACCGTCTGAATGGAATAAACTTTTTTTTGTTTGAAAGATCTCGGAGAGGCTTTCCCATACATTCCCATATTTCGCTTTTTGATTTGAACCATTTTTCGTTCAATATTGAACCGTTCAGAAAAAAAATTAACATTGGCGTCTACGGGGAATTTAAGTTGAATGTTGATTCTGAACTTAAAGTCAGATTTCCTTCAAACTAACTTTGTAAGAAAATGGTTTTGATAAAAAATGTATGTTAAGTACTTTTCTGAGTAATCTTCTGTGAGGACTTTGATTCCGACTCCGACTCAGCAAACGTGGCGGAAATGCAGGCTCAGAAAAAAAAATGACTGAACGTGCAGGCGGTTTTTTGTTTATTTATTCATTTGTTTTATTTTATTTATTATTATTATTATTTCTTTTTTGGCAGACGATTTTTTTTGTAACAAAAATTTTTCATTCACGAGAACATTTTATTCTTTATTTATATTTAACAACTGGCAAACGATTAAAAGTGAAATTCGAGACAGATTATTAACGGACGAGTTTTTTTTTCTTTTGTTGACAAAATACGTTTTGATGCTCTTTGTACTTTTATTTATTTATTTATTTACTAGCAAAAATACCCGGCGTTGCCTGGGCCAGTGAAAATATTGAGAACCAATTTATAATCGCTTTTTTTTCCTAAACTAAAAGAACTCAAAACGTACCGCTTTGACGATTTAAAATGTCGCTAAATTTGCGGTAATTGTTTTGGGATAGATAGGATACTTTTGCTCCCATCCCTACTTTATGAAAATATGCTTAAGTATTATTAAGTCAGTAATTTTTGTCAAAGAAAAATTGTCATTTAATGTTGAGAAAATATTGCTGACCATGAAATGACGCTAAAAGTTTTTGTCCTAAGTGATTTCGAAATTTGTAGGGAGCATTTGACAATTATTTGTGCGAAAAACACAAATTATTGGTAATTTTAGTTTTGGGGTTTGATTAATTTCGTATGCGGATTACTTTACGCTTTGACATAAGTTTTAAAAGTTTTTTTAATGACAACGTACGAGATTGGCCAAAAAAAAAAAGCCTGAACTTTTCTTCAACTGTGGGAGTATTATCTCGATGATTAAGATTTTGGCGCAGTCTACAAATATCAGACAACAATCGTTTTATTTTATATCATGTAAGAAGTAAAGTATTATTACATAGTCTTTGGCGCCAAAACTGGCGTCAGTTGAAAAAATTACCAATATATAGTTATTATAATATTCTTGCAACAAATTCGGCAAGATACCTGTTCGATTGGATTCTAAGTGACCGATTGTAAGTACCCGTCCAGTCAGCGCAAAATTTTTTTTTAAAAATACCGTAAAGTTGTATTTAAAGTTCCATTAAATTGGAAAATAATGAACCCAATCCATTTATTAGTTGCCAATCTCTTCAAGCGATTACATTACCGATACTCTAAAACATATACTGTCGGCCCCGCTCAAACGAATACTGTCGGTTCCAAGAAATATTATTTGATTAAGCGGATAATTCGATTAAACGGAATCTTTAGTATTGCGACTATGGCATGGGAAATATCCAGTTCCAGGATATTTTATTCGTTTATTCGTTACCCGATTAAGCAGGACCGATAAATTTACGAAACTTGTGAAAATAATTGATACAGTGAACAATTTACTAATAAAGGAATACAATTTATTCTAAAGAAATAATATTTTCACGCAGCAATGTACATTAAGAAACACATTGCTTAAGGATAAATATTCTACTTATACAACTAAGACTATACAAAACGTTTTAAATACAAATCATGGTAAAAGCCTGGATATTCCCCATGAAGCTGGAAAAAAAACCTTCATGATTTGACTTGAGAAAAGCCTTGAACATTAAATACGGAAAGAAGAAATGATGCCCGCAATTATAGCTTTCGACAGGGAGTTGAGATGATACACTAAATACTGAATTAGTTTGGTCAATGCCTTTTGATTAATGAGAAATAATGTACCTTAAATTGGAATGAAAAAGGCGTTACCGATCGAACTTTTTTGAATATCGTTTTAAATTATAGCCTATGTGTTATTCTGATGTATAAGCTACATTGTGGTAAAAGTTTCATCAAAATCCATTCAGTAGTTTTTGCGTGAAAGAGGAACAAACATACATCCATCCATACATCCATCCATACATCCATCCATCCATCCATACAAACTTTCGCATATATAATAGTAGTAAGATTTTATTATTATTATTTTGAAAACAATGGAGGATTTTTTCTACGGAGGAACTGTAACAGTTGCACTCTTTAAAAGGTGCGACAAAGCTTTATTTATTCGTTAATTACTTTTTACGTGTCTTTTTCATCTGATGAGAGGGGTATATTTTGCTTTTCGAAATCAGCTCTATGTGCTAAAAAGGTATGTTTGACATAATTTTCAGTTTCAGATAATCAAGAGAATAATGATCAGCTGCGAGAATGCAGATGTCGATGTACGGGAAAGTAGGCTCGTTTAGTTCTTGACAGAACTTCTTGTTTACAAATGTCACTGTATTGCTCTGAGGCGGACGACGCGTTACAGTGAAGGACCGAAATTGGACAATATCGGCCTTTACGAGTGATTGACTGGGAATGTGCACATTAAATTCAAAGGCATTGATTCTTACCCCTTCATGACACATTACCTTAGATGAAAAGTGAAAAATTAAGTTTTAAAAATGGCCTAGACATATTTTTTTAGTGAAAAAAAAAAGACCCCGCAAAAACTCATTGATCTTTTAAATGTGCTTTCTTTATTTTTTAAAACCCTCACTTCAAACCCTCACTCCAGGGTCCCCCCTATCTACCACAACTCTTGGTTCAACCGGGATAGGACCCTGAAGAGCGCTCTGTTCTTTTTGAACCAGAACCAAGGGTCGAGCAAACCCTTGGCCCAGAGGTATCGTTCCACTTGGAGGACTTTGTGACCACGACATTTTTAACGTCCCCCAGCCAGCATTAATCAAGACGGTGGATCTTTGATCGGCTGGGATCGATCCCGGGTCCCTCCGGAGACGAGTCCGACGTCTTACCGATAGGGCTACCATGACCCTTTTTAAAAACCTCAATCATCCTTTGAAATAATTATAATGAAGTGAAGTTTAACTTACATCACTATTAAATTCGACGACTTAGAGTGTGTTTCCAACAGCTCTCGAACCCTTAACAGCTGATTTGTCTATGAAAAGGAAAAAAAATGTATAATTACTCTCGGAATCAAATTGATTAATAAAATAAAGAGTTATGATCATTACAATGTATCAATCTTACATATGCGTACCTCAAATCCCTCAATCATTAATAATTTACAAACTCCATGAAATTAGTGTACTAACGTGCTATAAAATTTTTAATTTTAATTGCAAATGTAAGCCTTATTTATGTTAAACTAGCAAAAATACCCGGCGTTGCCTGGGCCAGTGAAAATATTGAGAACCAATTTATAATCGCTTTTTTTTCCTAAACTAAAAGAACTCAAAACGTACCGCTTTGACGATTTAAAATGTCGCTAAATTTGCGGTAATTGTTTTGGGATAGATAGGATACTTTTGCTCCCATCCCTACTTTATGAAAATATGCTTAAGTATTATTAAGTCAGTAATTTTTGTCAAAGAAAAATTGTCATTTAATGTTGAGAAAATATTGCTGACCATGAAATGACGCTAAAAGTTTTTGTCCTAAGTGATTTCGAAATTTGTAGGGAGCATTTGACAATTATTTGTGCGAAAAACACAAATTATTGGTAATTTTAGTTTTGGGGTTTGATTAATTTCGTATGCGGATTACTTTACGCTTTGACATAAGTTTTAAAAGTTTTTTTAATGACAACGTACGAGATTGGCCAAAAAAAAAAAAGCCTGAACTTTTCTTCAACTGTGGGAGTATTATCTCGATGATTAAGATTTTGGCGCAGTCTACAAATATCAGACAACAATCGTTTTATTTTAGTTATATCATGTAAGAAGTAAAGTATTATTACATAGTCTTTGGCGCCAAAACTGGCGTCAGTTGAAAAAATTACCAATATATAGTTATTATAATATTCTTGCAACAAATTCGGCAAGATACCTGTTCGATTGGATTCTAAGTGACCGATTGTAAGTACCCGTCCAGTCAGCGCAAAATTTTTTTTTAAAAATACCGTAAAGTTGTATTTAAAGTTCCATTAAATTGGAAAATAATGAACCCAATCCATTTATTAGTTGCCAATCTCTTCAAGCGATTACATTACCGATACTCTAAAACATATACTGTCGGCCCCGCTCAAACGAATACTGTCGGTTCCAAGAAATATTATTTGATTAAGCGGATAATTCGATTAAACGGAATCTTTAGTATTGCGACTATGGCATGGGAAATATCCAGTTCCAGGATATTTTATTCGTTTATTCGTTACCCGATTAAGCAGGACCGATAAATTTACGAAACTTGTGAAAATAATTGATACAGTGAACAATTTACTAATAAAGGAATACAATTTATTCTAAAGAAATAATATTTTCACGCAGCAATGTACATTAAGAAACACATTGCTTAAGGATAAATATTCTACTTATACAACTAAGACTATACAAAACGTTTTAAATACAAATCATGGTAAAAGCCTGGATATTCCCCATGAAGCTGGAAAAAAAACCTTCATGATTTGACTTGAGAAAAGCCTTGAACATTAAATACGGAAAGAAGAAATGATGCCCGCAATTATAGCTTTCGACAGGGAGTTGAGATGATACACTAAATACTGAATTAGTTTGGTCAATGCCTTTTGATTAATGAGAAATAATGTACCTTAAATTGGAATGAAAAAGGCGTTACCGATCGAACTTTTTTGAATATCGTTTTAAATTATAGCCTATGTGTTATTCTGATGTATAAGCTACATTGTGGTAAAAGTTTCATCAAAATCCATTCAGTAGTTTTTGCGTGAAAGAGGAACAAACATACATCCATCCATACATCCATCCATACATCCATCCATCCATCCATACAAACTTTCGCATATATAATAGTAGTAAGATTTATCCAAGGGCACAGACAGGACATAGGCATAATTAACCATTAATAATTTATGGTTCTTCTTATGAGGTTCTTCTTATTCTATAATAATTTATGGTAACTCTTTCACACAGCTGGGATTAATTTATTTTCGACAGCATGTGACTCCCTAACAACTAATTTGTCTTAAAAGAGACAATAAGAATGAGTTAATAAAAACTCATTCTTATTTTTAAATTAAATTCAAAGTGAATTACAAAAGTAAGTTATTATTTTAATCTCTAATATAAACTAAATTTTCTTGCAATACCATAATTTAGTTTTTGTTCTTTCTGTCTTTCTTAAAATAATCTTACTTACTACGGAGATATATTACTTTTTTTTCACAGGAAAACTGTGGCACACATTTTATAATCTAATACTGACTACATACTTGATGATTTGCATAGAATAGAACTCAATAGAGCCATTCAATGATTTAAAAATTTTATTGATTTCCATTTCAACAAATAAAATACTTTTAATTGATTTTAAAGAGGATTAAAGAGGAAAACTGCAGTGTTTTATTCAATACATATATTTTGCTCAATAATTCATAACCTTTTCGTAATTTTACGGAAAATATTATTGTGTCAGTATTTTTTCGAAAATAAAATGCATACGCGTGCTTTGCAATTACAAGAAACCACTTTATCAATGCAAAAAATTACGGTTCTGGATATTGTACTTCTCAGGAAGGAGTCACCTTATTTCCCAAAGCTCATAGCTATTTGCATTGCTACTGAAGTTCCTTCTAACTTCGAAACATGTGTGTGCAATTCATGTAGAACATAAAATATGACAAAGGAAACAAGGAAAAGTATTATTAGGACAAAATGTCGTTATTTGAAGATTTCTGAGATCTCGTATAAAATCATTAATTTAAAAAAGTTGATACATTTTTTAAAGTTTTACCTTCATCTTGTGATTATTCAGAATAGTTCTTGTGACAGCTGTGCTATCTTTTTTATTTTCATCTTTGGTTAACCATTTTGAAATAATGGTTTCAAATCTGCGAGAACTGCAAATAAAAGCAAAATCACTTAATTATCTAATTATCTATACAGTTAATTAAGTGAAACAAACAAAAAAAAGAAAAAGAAACAGAGTTCTTGACTTCATGTATTGAATTTTTGCAGAAAGTTCAAAAATCTACTGGGAGGTTGAAAATCTTTTAGTCTAAAAACAGAAGCCAAACATTTAGAAACAAATCATTTTTTGTAGTCTTCAATACTTATTAAATCGGTCCGTACTGTAATCTGTCTGAAATCTCATTTCTTCGTCAACCACTTGAGACCCATTGAGAATCAAACGAGTGGCGAAAATTTTGACGAAATGAGTCCGCAGCGCTGGCTGGAGAGCAAATTTCAGCATCAGGGGGTGGATCAATTTAGTCAGAATACTATTTGTAGTAGCATATATGGATCGTAAATTCAAAGAACTATTGCTAAATGAGGTGCTGTCACCCAATAAATTATCAAAAACTACTGGAAAAAATCGCCTTCTAATCCCCGATCACATACTGGCGAGCCAGAACTTAAATAAAAGCCTTGCTCAGTACATTAAAAAAAAACTGTTTCGCTGTTGGGCAAACAAGTAGAGAAACGCATGAATAAGGGAGTTTCCTTCAGTCAAAAGTACTACTTTTTGTTACTGAAATTGATAGAATGAAATAAAAAAATAACATGGGCACGGAAAATATTTTAATTTTCCCAACAGTTTATTTTTTATTTTTTTTTTCAAATACCCTACCTTGAAAACGGGGCGTGGTTTTTGTGACGTCAGTGGTGCACCTAACAGCTCTCTTTCCAATAATAACACCATTTTGCTTGACTTGAGTTGTCCAATCGCAGGAATGGGTGACATCACGATCTTCGTCATCTCACTACAACCAATTAGATTTCGCGCTTACGTGCACCACTGACGTCAAGCGCAGATGTTTTTTTTTTTTTCGGAATAGCATCTGCGCACCGGTTAAAATAATTCATAAAAAATATATAACTGTCAAAAAAAAAAAAATGGTCAATTCCTATGTTTTGAAGCATGTTCTTTCATAAAAAAATACTTTTGAAATTTCGGAAACTCCCCCATTAAGAATTTTATGGGTTGCAATTGTCTTCTTGTAAACAAATAAAATACTTTTAACTGATTTCAGTGATAAATCATATAGTTTTTTTTCCTCTTGACTCTGGTTTTCTCCGGTTATCTGGAAAACTGGTGCGTAAAATTCATTTTTATATGAAGTGTGACTCTTGGTCTTTTTCTTTTCCTTTTTTTTAAATTTAAATTTAATATTCTTGTTTACGTAATATAAGAAACATTGCTAAATTTTTAGTCTCAAACATTTAAATTATTGCAAATATATTTGAGCGAAATTCTGAGTTAACGTGAATTAAACGATTTTCGTACTGTTTTTTGATGATAGATGACGTAAAGCTGAATAAGGGGACATCGAACTGGCCGCGTTTTCGATAAACGATGAAAAATAGTTAGGTTAGTGTGAAAGGGTGTTGCTCTCTCAGGATACAAAAATACGCTCAATATAGTTTATCATTTCAAAATACGTAAAAAATTATTGTAATAATCTCTGTAGACTAACGTGCAACGAACCATTTTCCAATTAATGATCAATATTTTCTCGAATATGAAATGACAATGTTAATTATCTGTAAATGGGTGTTTGATAGCGAGATCAACCCTAAAAATGAAGTTTCTAGCACTACTCAGAAATATGGGGTTTTTGTTGATCTATTAGGAATAATCAAAAGCAATATAAAACCTCGAGATTTAAAAAAAAATGTAATTTATTGTTATTTTTATTTGCAGATTTGGATATTTTTGATAGCAAATAATTAAGACACCATGTTGAGATTTTATGCACAAATATATGTGCTTCCACTTAAAAAATTATAACTATTTATCACTCAAAATCACTGAACATCAATGAAAATAACGAAAAAGGCTGAAAATTCTCATTAAATTTTTCTATTTAAAAGAAAAAAAAATCATTTCGGAAAAAAAGAAAAAAATAAATAAATAAAGGAAAAAAGAAATAAAAAATAAAGAAATAAAGTGGGTACAAATGAAGAAATACAGTCTGATTTATAAATAATTTCAATAAAAAAAACCCTATTGATATTTTTTACATCGTTATTTCGTTTCTGTATGTTTAATTTATTTATAGTGTTTATTACTTTTAGTTTATCGAATAACAACGTAGAAAGTAAAAAGAAAAATCGTTTGAATGATTGATGAAATAAATTAAATTTTCACGCCAGTTTTAAAAGAGAAAAATAATTTTTGTGCTTAAATTGTGATGTTTTATAAAACTACACATGTTTTCACCAGGATTCGAAGTTCACATTTGATGAATGACGGGTGAAAATTTTAAACGCTGTAACATCAAAAAGATGGAATACAAATAAATAAATAAATAAATAAAAACTTATGACACTATCTCACTTGAACTTTTAAACTTGTAAATCATAGTGAAAATGTAAAAAAAAAAAAACCCTTTAATCATAAATTTTTTTGTTTGTTGATGTTTTAACGCGCGACCTTCTTCGAATGTGCGCATGCGTCTGCACTTCTCTGATTTTATTAAAATAGGGGTGATAGTGAGAAGAGAGATAACAGAGAAAGACGAGGAGACTTTTTTTTTGGTTTGTTTTGTTTTTCGTTGAATTCTTTTATCAGACATGTTGGTTTGTGTTGAAGTTCTTTTTTTTTCTTTTGAATTTTTTCCCTTCTTTATCTGATCTAGGAAAATAAAATAACATCGGACTAAGCAGAAATTTGCCATGGTGCAGTTTCTTAATCAAGCTGGCACACCCCTTTTTTTTTAATTGAACTGTACTTTCGAGGTCAGACAGTATTAATTAAATGTTACCTTTCTTCGTGCAACGGCTCTCCAACGGATGAAAGTACAGATAGATCTGAAAATGGAATGCGAAATTTGTTCAGTAGAGCAGCTAAACTGAAAAAAAAGGAAATAATCATAACAATAAATATGACTTATTTAGCATGACGTGAACAGAGTATTTAAATTTAAGTTGAGAAGTACTAAAACAACATTTTGTAACTTTATGGTTTCAGAGAATGGTAAGATTTTAGGTCGAAATTTAGGTGAAACGCTGCATCTACAAAAATGCGTTGCACATGCAAATTTTCGGGTTTTCGGATTCTTGTGAAACGTTGTTTGTGCAAAATAGAAACCCGACTCTTTTGAGCAAACGCACGCAAAAATTTGCGTGTGCAACGCACTTTTGCAGATGCAGCGTTTCACCTGAATTCCGCCCTTACTCACATTTTCATAAGCATATCTCATAGAAGATATCTTAACCCATTAATGCCTAGCGTCCCTTTTTTGGGACGCTCCAAAAAAGGGTCTGAATTTCCCTCAAATGAACATTTCAACCAAATAATAGTGTTCAATTAGTACCTCGGTATTGTTTCAATTCGTTCTTAACAGATTGCAGCATATAACCATTGTAAAGTGTGTTCTGTAGCAGTTTTAATATGATCTTTATCAAAATCACATCGTTCACAATCTCGAGAAAAAAAAGCTAAGTTTTCAAAGTTATTCCCAGCTTCCTAGTTAATGTTAATTGCTGATTTTATTTCTTATAAAATGTCTTTTTAAATATTATATCGTAGGCAGAAAAACATTTTAGTAAAAAAAGTATGTACACTCTGGGGTCTATCGTAACTTTTAAGGAACGATTTTTTTTTCCTTAATAAAAAAAATATTTTTTTACATAATATTTTTTAAATTATTTTTCCTGTCCATTAAACACTGCAACCAGTATGCAAAATATCTTTGGGAAAAAATGTCAGTCATTAATGGGTTAATGTCACGTGGCATTTGGAGATTAGTTTTCTACAGCCGTCACGAAACGTTTTTCAGAGTACTTTATAGAAATACTCGGTACACACACACAAGCATTCTCGCACCTGTTAGTACTTGGTACTATATTTCAAACATACGTATTGTGGGACAAGGATTTGGCCATTTAATGATATGAAGATGAATAAATGTCATGCTTAAAGAGAAAAACATTCAGTAAGACTAGTTCTTTGGAGCTATTGGAGTCGAAAACGAATCAGAACCAATTCCTATTGAGGTCCGCCAGTAGTCTAGTTTTTGTTTAAATATTTGCTAGCAGGAAAGCTATAAAGAAAATTCGATTACGCTAACCTCCTGGAAGCAATTGGCATCAAAAATTAATTCACACTTATTCCTTTTGAGAGTCTTATGCATCATATTTCTGTTGAAACCTTTGCAGTGCTTCTTAAGATATAGTTTTCATATGATTTCCAAGAAGTAAAAAAAAAAAAAAAAAAAAAAAAAACTGCAGATTCTAATAAAAAAACGGTGTCAACGCGAATCCGGAAAGTTGAGCTATGCCCTTGACAATGTTTCCCTCTTTTCAGGTAATAGGAGAGGGGAATTGTCGCGGATTTGGATTTAGAATGCTTTTGCAAAACGACTACGAAATAAATTCAACTCAATTCAGTGTCAATTACCTTTTCCTATTACCCAAAGAAGAGGAAACATTATCTATGTCAGAGGTCAACTTATCAGAGGCGTACTATGCGATCTTGTGTTACGAAAAAAAGGAGTTATGGTTATACTTTGACTAAAGGGAATGAAATTCGTTGAAGAGTATTTTTTGACAACTTTTCACTTTTTAACACTTTATATCCCAAATTAATTTAGCAATAAATTTTTATGTATTTTTTGGGAGGTTTTTTAGTTGAAAATACATGAAACAACATATATACCGAGCATAAAATTTTTGAAAATTTTGGTGGTCTTAGGCCCCTTACGCCTTAGAGCCCCTAAGAAAACTGTTTCCGATAGCAGGAACAATCTGTCAGCCTCTCAGCCAAGTACAAGGAGTGGTACTTAAAAGCTTCAGCACGATTCCAGCCATTTAGGATTCATAATACTAAATTAATATAAGCGGGACTTCTGAGTCCCGTCGGGGCATAAGGGTTAAGCTTAAATTTGGACCCCAAATGCTTGAGTGACATAAAAATATATCTTTTGCTTTCAATTTTTTTGGCCACTCTGCTTGGACTTTGTAATTTTTAACCCTCCTTTACTACGGTGGTTTAGGATCACACATACACTCGATCGGATCCGATATACTCTTTTTTGAACCTTTTCTTAACATAAAATACTACTTATCTTTTGGAAATTGGATACTAATGTAAAGTAATGATACTATAGGATGTAAAAATAAATTAGACAGAATTTTAAATTTGATTTGGATCGGATACGATCCACCGTAGTAGAGGAAGGTTTAACTCCACGACTATCGTGTGCATTGCGTGAACCACAAGTTCTACCTACCCAAAAAACTGCGTCAATCCATGACATACAAATATATAAGAAACAATAATAATTTCTGAAATTAAGCAATTACTTTTTACTTTAGAGTTGAATGGCTCAATATTGGATATTAAAACAAAGAAACTCCAAAAATATATTTTCATAACGTTACTTCAAACCTATTTAGCTTTCACCTAAAAAAAAAAAAAAACTTAAGCAATCAGTTTGCATATCAAATGGTTGAACAAGAGGCGCAGTTATTGCAATGCGGAATGAGAGTTTCTGCACTATTAAATGCACTGAAGGAGTTTTCGTGAATGCGTGCCTAGAATTTAAAGGCCTGTTTGCTAATTAAAGTGGTCTAGTGTTCCATTCCTGCTTAATTTTAGTTAATCACGCCACAGAGTTACGTTTCAAGAACTACTTCCTAACAAATGAGTCCTTCAAAATTTGAAAAGGTCACAGAGCAATGCTCTTTCCTCTAAATTTTAGTAGAATCAAACCTTCTTAACACGAATACGAATAAATTAAACTTGTTTGAACACGATTTAGCTCAACCAGTTGCCCGACTGCAGAAATTCTTTCAGTCGTATACAACGACAGTTTTAAACCCCAAAAATTTTCTGCAAGATAAACCGACATTAGATTAATCGCAAAATTCTAAGTCAGCTCTAAGAAATGCTTAAAAATAAAAAAAAACTATAGTTCAAAAATACAAGTACCTGCAGATTATATCCCAGATAATACGAAGCAAATTTTCAATGGATGATTTTTTTCACTTGAAAACTTTTAGGTTATTTTCTTCCCCTACTGAAAAATAGTCTGCAGACTTTCTCAAGAATCTAAAGGCCCGGTTTCAGGGCCCCGTTTATGCAGCAGGATTCAACCCGGCGTCAACCCGGCTTTCCCCACGAGGCCGTGTTTATGCACCGACCCGGGGTGAAACCGGTTTCAAATGGGGTAGAAATTTCCCTCCTTCATCAATGAGGTATTGAAGGTGGATTCTCCTGCATTGACTGTACGGTTGTTTATTTTACTTAGCCAAAGTATCGTTAGTGCGCAAGGAAAAACTAACAAAAAGAAGAAAACTGAAGATCTCTGAAATCATTTTTAACAAATACGGAAATAATATTCGATCAACTGATACTTTTGTTCAAATAGAAAGATTAGCAATACTGAAAAATAAATTATATTGTCCTCAAATTCCTAAATTTAGAGCTTTTTTCCTAAATATCCTTAAGTTTACATAATTTTTCGACAGATTTTTGCTGAAAATAAGGAAGTTACTATTCGATAAATTAAACTTTGTTCTACTAAATCTTAATCACTATATCTTATATTTTCTATTTAAATGGCTTCAAAATTGTATGTGGTAAAAATCACTTTTTTAGTCAAGAATTGCGAGTAGTACGCAGACTTCGTAATGGCTTTGAAAAAAAAATTAAGACAATATTACAAAAAATCCAGGTCACTTTTGATATTGAGCAAAAATTTAGTAATGCACATGTGTACCTATATACAAGTATAATATTGAACTGCATCTTATTTTCTTTTTGCCAATGTCACGTTATCACTTGTTGTAATCCTAGTTTATGGGTGATGTATTTTTCTCCCTCGACAGCTAGAGCTTAAAACTATTCATTAGGTGCAATATATTCGTTAAGCATTGCTTCTTTTTCTGAATAAAAAATGCATTTTAATAAAAAAACTAAATAAAATATTAACACTCAGGCGATTAATGCGCTGAAATGCATTCAGCATAGTTATTTCTTCTAAGCAAAAGCAATTTTAGTACAAAAATAAAATCCCAGCTTCCTAATTGGTCCCCAAGTTAATCGTCTTAGTGTCCATTTACCGATTAATGAGTGCATTTTTAATTTCAACTTTTAAAAATTATGAGTTTAGAGAAAGAGTTAGGAAAAAAGGCTATCTTATTTATTCCTAAGGACAAACTGAAAACATGTTTGGAAGCCCTAAAATTTATAAGTCTGCAAAAAATCAGGAAGCTCACAACTTAAAAGAGAGCTATCAGAAAACTAAAAAATTAGGACAAATCAGGACAAAATATTTTTATCAGGGATATCGGGACAATTATGAAGTCTGAGCATGTCGGTATGATGTCAATCTAATGGATTTGTCAACACAATCTTAGCAAACAAAATGGAGAATGGCAGACCAGAAAATTAGAATTTTAGTTACTACATTACAGAAAATTTTATCCGGAAACCAAAAAACAGGCTTTTTTTTCCACAATTTTAGCGCCATTTTATAAAACCAATTTCTGAAAGGGAGATTTCTTTTTCTAATATAAACGCTTTTTTTTTATAAAAGCCATATTGCGCAGGATTCAAAAAATTTAGCATAGAAATAAGAAATAAAATAAAAGGGTCAACTTGCAACAATCTTGCAGCAAAGGTCATCTTGTAAAATTAAAGGGTCAACGGGCCAAAACTACCAAAACATTTCCCGAACGAAAACATGTCAAGTGCATTCATAAACTTTTTTCAAATTTCATTCCAACTGAAAACTAAGGAAATAAATACGGATGCATTCTATTGCATTTAAAAAAAAAAAAATGCTTGGCAAAATTTGCCTATTAGAACAAAAACCCTGTTTTTTTAAATACCATCTCTTCCCCTATACCCCTGTTTATTACAGACTGTCCAACATATTTTTTACGAATAGAAATTGTTTTTCGCAGTAGTGTCAAGAAAGGCTTTTGTTACTACACATTTCATTTTAAAAGTTTGAGATTAATGAGTTTTTTTTTCCCAAGAATCGGAAAGTATTCCCGAGAATAATGATTTTTGCCAACTTAAAATAAGTTTCTGGAAAGTGCATAAGTATGTATGTAAACGGGGCCTATGTCTTGAAATCAGCAAATTTGTGTAATATTGTGAATTATGAAAGAAAGGCATAACGTCCACGCTAATTTCAAATCAACAATTTGAGGAATAAAAACGGAAAACAACTTTCGCGACTTCCACGAAACCAGAACCTTTCCGCAAGGGATTCTGGGGAAAAGGTAGAGAAATCGCCTTTTGTCAAAAACAGGTCTTGTTGCAAACCCGGCTTCAATGCTGCATTTCTCCTCCTTCTGCTTCACGCCGGGTTAAAGCCGGAGCGTGCATAAACGGGGCCTCGTCGATCTCTGGCGAGGTGACAGACGCCTCCGCCTTCTGCGCATGCGCCTGAGCCGCAGAGTGACGTCGCTTCATGCCAAGCTCCAATCAAACTGGTTCTGATTCCAGCGTGCGTCGCGCCCGGCGTCAGCGACGATTCTAGGAAACCGGGCCTTAAGACGTACGTCGCAGCATCGCGCTGTTTCCTAACTATCAGAAGTGACCATGATTGAAGGGCGTAGACATAGCACAGATTTTGTGAAGTTGAACTTTTTAGGGGGTATTTTGGGAGGATTTGGGGGGGGGGGGGGCGTAAAGATCTCATTCTCGAAAGTGAGGTACTTTGTATCATTTGAAGGGGTGCGACATCGCTTTTTAAGGGATGTGCAAAACTAGTTGATATGAACTGCAAAATTGGTTCTCATTAACCTAATAACGGAAATTACTTGCTTTCGCCCGCCGATTCGAACCTCAATCAGACAACTGAACCGCCGATTTAAGCCTCTTTCAGCAAATAAGAAAGCTTCATCGGTGGTTTGGAGTTTGGATGACTGGTTTCAGTCGGATGGTGAACAATGCCGTTACAAATTGATCGCAACCGACTGATCGATTCTTGAACGCTTTCCATTCAATTTGCATAACTTATTAAACTATTCTATTACTGCACAATACTTTTTACCTAAACAATGGAAAATAAAAAAAGTATAGTTCTCTGACAATTTCATTCATAACAACAGCAAGTAAATGTATAAGGGCGTTCAAATGAAAAGGTACTAAACGTCATAAAAATGTAACAGTTAACAAATATATTTTGCCTCTGTGGAAAATACAGCAAGAGATCGAGATATGCGATTTAAGTATCCAGTGTTGAGTTATCAACGGAGCATTCGCAGACGCTCGAATGCATAGGAGAGATCAGAGGGTCTTACAACGAGCGCCGTCCGGTTAATACGAAAGTGCGTGTGATGACAGGATGGCATTCAGATTGAAAAATTTGACAATGGAGGAGGAACGATGCTCAATCCGACTTCTGACAGCAGAAGGTGTTAAACCAGCCGATATTCATCACAGGATGACGACCGTGTACGGGGAAGACTGTGTATCGCAAAAGTCAGTGAAAAAAAATGCAGCTCCCGCTTTCCACACGTCTCCAAGGTTACCTCCGCGGCTCCGGCCATGTTCAAGTGGGAGCATCTTGACCATCCGCCCTACAACCCGGACATGTCACCCTGCGATTTATGCGTGTTTGGTCCTTTGAAAATGCATCTGAAATTTAAGCGTTTTACTTTGGACGACAAACTCAAGGACAATATGAAGGACCGAGTCTCGTTACGGTCATAGAAATTTTGGGAAAATGGAATCTTTCGGCTAGTTAATCAGTGGGATCTTTGTACTCAAGTCTATCGTAAGTACTTTGAATAAAGTCTTCATTTAGACCCACAGTATAGTTTGGTACCTTTTTCATTTGACTAACCCTAATAGGAACATTGCAACTTACGTAATCCACTGTGCTGTATGGTAACTGCGACTGTAAATTTGGCTCTATAAATACTACTTGAAATTGAGAAATTACGTACTTAATTTGTTCTTCGCTGATCACATTATCGTCTTGCGCAACTGAAAACACTCTCAACTTGTTATCTTTAAATCGATTCCTTGTCGTCATGATATAGGGCAAAAGAACTGTAAGACCTACGATAAAACACAAAAGTAAATGAAATCATCCAGTAATTTTTAAATGTATGAGTCCGCAGCTATTGAAGTCATATTGCTTACCCCCATCATCGTACAACCACCAGACATCAATGACACCTTTGGGTTGTCTCACATGAAACATGTTTGCTGCTTTACTGAAGTTTGGCGGCAAAAAGTCGATGTCTTTCTCTAAGTCATTGCTAGTGTCCTCACAAACCGTAATGGCATCGAATGATGAAGAGCGAGTTATGTCGATTCTTGGTATCGAAGCATAAGGTGGGGGCGTCGAATGGCATTCTATGACGGATTCCTCTTCCTCCACGGTCTCCAGGACAATTTTTAGTTCTGAAATGGAAAATAATAAAATAAATATAAAGGTAAAAAAACATTCACGCTTTTTAAAGGCAAAATCTTGTTAAAATTTGGGGTTCGTTCGATTAATTTTAGTTATGATTACCTCAATTTGTGAAGCTTTACTTGTAAGTTGTTTTCCCTGCTTAGCAAACAGCTAACTAAAGTCAAAAGCATAAGGCTCTATATCAGCGGGTGGATGAAATGGTGAGCGGCATCAATTTTGGAGCCGACTAACTAGTCTAGAGGTCAAGAAATCTGACTCGAAAGGGGAGGTTCCGAGTTTAAACCCCGGCACGGACTTGGATGTACTTTCTCCCTGCAGTCCTTGTTCTAACCTTGTGTGAATGCGTTGTTGTGCTATAAACGGGTCCTTATGCCATGTGTTTACTTCGGAAGTCGGACTTCACACCAAATCGCGATACAGTTGGAAAAGCAAAGCAGCTCACTCCAAATTGCCA
>JAXGGA010011355.1:0-42816 GCA_038373865.1 Uloborus plumipes
CTGGGAAGTTATTTATGACGTCACGGCTTAAACGCCCGGGCGGCCCGGGCGAATACTCTGAACGCAGCCCTGCTGATCCTGTGAAGAAAAAAAATATATTAGTAAATTTATTTATAGAAATATTAATCTACATTCAATTTGGAATTAATCTACATTCAATTTGGAATCATTTATTTTAGAAAAAATCATGGAGCATAATAAATATGGAATGCTATTTGAAAGTAGTACTTCAGCTTCGTCGTGTTCGAATCTGACTACCGGTTAACCCAACATTGCACACGTCACAAAACGCTCACTCTCGATTGGCCAATCAGTCCATGACATCATTAGATGACGTTGTCCAAGCTTTCATACATTACTTTTTACCGCCATCTAGTGTTATCTTTGAGAAATAATACGTTAATCAAATTGTTTAATTGAGGAACTTGTATTCAAACAAAAAGCATTAGATGTGCCAATTAGAATTAAAGTATGGGCGCCGGCATTAAGGTGGAGAGCGGTGCGCCCCATTGACTTAAAATAGTAAACATGTAGTATTAATAATACAGTGAACTCTCACTTATGCGCCGGCCCAAAGGACCAACAGAAAAAGGCGCATAAGTGAAAGAGACGCATAAGTGAGCAAGCCTATTTAAAGGACTAAAATGCAATATTAGTTCTAATGAGAGCACGAATAAGAATGTTTCCATAGAAAAGGGACATATTACTACTGCTTAGCAACTACTGTGACCTAACTACAATGATAGGGAGAAAACAAAAATTGTTGCATACCTAGTCACAAACTGGTCCTTTTAAAACGATCCATAAAAGATAATGGATCCCTCTCCGAACTCTAGCTCATGCGAAAAAAATGCCTTCCGTGAGAAATAAAAGCGAAAGATTAAAGAGGAAAGTGTCGAAACATGCTCATTTTTTTAAAGAAAATGAATTAAATTGTTTACATTTTTCGAAAAATTCGGCGCATAAATGAAATATTTATCTTTAGAGCGACGCATAAACGAATGAAATCATCATTAGTTTGCTATGGAATGTACCAGGACCTCTGTAAATCGCCCAATCGCCGTATAAGTGAAAAAGGCGCATAAATGAGGCGATGTATAAGTGAGAGTTCACTGTATTACGAAAATTATAATCAATATTAATGTATATTAATGTTATTGATTAATTTAAATTATTTATTAATTCAATGATTGTAATTAATTTTTGATAAATAAATACAAGTATTTTAGAATTAAAGAGGTTCACAAAACATTTTATCATGTTGATGTTCATAAATGCCTGCACGGGGATGTACTTTCGCCCAGAGTTAATAGAAAGATACATTTTTCTACAAACTACAAGGAACTACTAAGGCAGGGATTCAAGTAAAACACCATTGCAATCGCTTCGAATTGCAATCGCTACTGGAAGTGAATTACATTATCATCAACTTAACTTGGCACTGACGTCACTACGGGTGGAGCCAATAAGAGCTCACAAGCAGTCAGCGATCTCCTCTTATTCGCAAAGTAAGCTTTGACGTTTTATCTAGCTCGTTTTTCATAGGCAAACGTCACGCTGACGTCACGATGTTTTTATCAAGAAACGTTCTAATGTAATTCATTTCCAGTAGCGATTGTAATTTGCGATCGCCTGTTTCACTTGAATTCCTACCTTAGTACATTACAAAATTTATTACTCCAACTAGCTGCCAGGGCAGCTAGATTAGCTTCCTGCGGCATAAGGAAAGTTTCAGCAGGTTCAGTTTGCTCAAGGGAAAGAAGTAGACGTAGATAGATACTCAGTTTTTAATATAAGTAGATGGCTTTTCAACTAATTTCTATTTCAGAAAACTACAAGTACCAAGCGATAAAAGTACTACGTACTTAGCCCGTTAATGAGTTTCATGCTTGATTTAGTTAAGCCTTCATTCAAAATTCTCATTATCATTATTATTACTGTTTCATAGCAACCACGTTTTGTAACAATGGATTTCATATTTAATCATTTATTAGGCCTAATCGCTTTAAATGTGACTACTTATTAATTGATATCTTCGTTAATTAAAATCGTATAATTATATAAATTAAAACTAATGAAGCCTGAAAAATTACCTATCTATCGGTACCTGGTTCGACTTTCAGTTCATTGGCGTTTAGGAGAAAGAAGCGTGACATAGATAGATAGTTAGAAAGATACTCAGTTTTTAATATAAGTAGACTAGCTGCCAGGGCAGCTAGATTAGCTTCCTGCGGCATGTTGATGCATAACGTGCCCCCTCTCTAACTTTTACCTCATTCTGAAGTTATATTATTTAGTATAATTTAATGTTCATTAGATTTTAAGACATACCACGCACGTGACCCGGCGTTGCACGGGCACTTCGTGCCTTGAAAGAAGTGAGGAAAATTTCAAGAAACTACTCCCCGCCAAGGCGGCTCGCTAACACGCGCTTCACGCCTTTACTTTTTTCCTATATAAAAAAATCATTCGAATTATTGAGATGCTTCGCGCTTTCAAGATGGTAAGGAAAGTTTCAGTAAGTTCAGCTCGCTTAAAGGAAAAAAGCAGACATAGATACTCAGTTTTTAATATAAGTAGATGGCTTTTCAACAAATGAATGTTTCAAAATATTACAAGTAGCTAGCGATAAAAATTCTTTGTAAGTGGCCCGCTTATGAGTTTCGTGTTTGATTTAGTTAAGCCTTCATTCAAAATTCTCATTATCATTGTTATTACTGTTTAATAGCAACAACGGTTTGGCAACAATGGATTTCATATTTAATCATTTATTAGGCTTAATCGCTTTAAATTTGACTACTTATTAATTAATATCTTCGCTAATTAAAATCGTATAATTATATGAATTGAAACTAATGAAGCTTGAAAAATTACCTATCTATCGGTACCTGGTTCGACTTTCAGTTCGTTGGCGTTCAGGAGAAAGAAGCGTGACATAGATAGATAGTTAGAAAGAAAGATAGAAAGAAAGAAAGAAAGATACTCAGTTTTAAATATAAGTAGGTAAATTAGGGCCGTATTTAAGGGATGGATTTTTAGGGTTCAAACCCTCTCCGAATTTTTTCAAAACTATTACAAAAATAATTTCCGTAGTTTCTTACTGAAAAAAGTATTATTTCCATTTTACTTTAATTTTCTAATTTACTATGAAACTGCATTTGAAAAAAAAATTATCGTTATTGAACAATTGTACAAATTAAATGTTTTTTCTGCAGTATTTTTTTTTTTTTTTTGTAACTCCAAAATTCTTCAACTTTGCAAGTACTAAACTCTTTATATTTAACACATCTTAAAAGTGTGCCCCCCCCCCCCTCGTTAGATAGAAATTTAAAAAGTACTCCTTCTTATGCCCGTACATGAGTGAACTCATCTATACAGATTTTTTTTTTCTTTTTCATTGAAGAGATGAATCATTTTTTTAAACACATTTCATGTTAATACCCTTTTAATATCCATTGTAACAAAAATCAACATCTCCCACGCTTTTGGTGCACTAGCCGCCTATTTCGTCACTTTGGAAAAATAACGCTGCAACTCAAAAAAATCGAAAAATGACATTTTTATATCATTTTGTTCAGAAAAAATCGCTCTTTATGATGAACAAGGTTACAACTTAAAAGTGTCGAAAATATCCGCTAGGGAGCAATTTTTGGAGAACACTGATGTAACTCAAACTCTACCTTCACTCTTTATAAAATCACGTCATCAGTTAAAATGCCTTTGAAGTCAATCATGCTATATTAGAAAAGAGATTTTGGCAGAAATTCAAGTGAAACAGGCGATCGCAAACTGCAATCGCTACTGGAAATGAATTACATTAGAACGTTTCTTGATAAAAACATCGTGACGTCAGCGTGACGTTTGCCTATGAAAAACGAGCTAGATAAAACGTCACAGCCTACTTGGCGAATGAGAGGAGATCGCTACTGCTTGTGAGCTCTTATTGGCTCCGCTCGTAGTAACGTCAGTGCCAAGTCAAGTTGATGATAATGTAATTCACTTCCAGTAGCGATTGCAATTCGAAGCGATTGCAATGGTGTTTCACTTGGACTCCTGCCTAAAATACGGTTTTTTTAATGCTAGTTTCATTAAAATAGTCGCAATAGTTTCTAGCACAAGCGCGATAGAAGTTTCTGAAAAGTTAAAAATTGCTCTCCTGAAAAATGGGCTTTTTTGAGTTGCAGCGTTATTCTTCCAAAGCGACGATGTGTGTATTCGTTGCCATGTGTGTGTGTGTGTGCTTCTTTGCTACCATGTCGTGTACGGTGGTGCAGTGGGACTGTTGCTGACTGCGCCACCATGTCCAGCATGGCCCCCTGCAGAAGCAGTTCCAGGGAGGTGAAGCACCAGGATGCGAGATGTTGGCAGAGTGCCAAGCTGAGAAAAAGGCTGCATGATGTCCAACTTCTAAAAAGTACTTCCAACACAGCAGCTTTATTAAGACTACTATGTTGAAAGTTCATCTTTTTTATTAAAAGAAGAATCATTTTTATTAATGCATGCTCAAATTCTTAAGTTGTTGATTGAAAATTTAACGGCAGTAAAATGTCTCAGTCACCCCCTGACTTTAGGAAATTAATGCACAGTGAAAATCTAATAGCTTGACAAGGCGATAACTCGACTAAATTGGTAAATCTAATTTTTTTTTTGCAATGATTGGTCCAATGCTAAATTCAATGGGTGAAAAACTCTAACTAGAGAGAATTTGCAAGATGGTCTGTAAGTGGACATCCACTTGCTATTTTAATTTACCTTTTGCTACTTATGCTCTATCCCATTAACTTTTAAAGACTTTCAATTTTAGGGTCAGCAAAGTACTACTCTACACAAACCTATGTAGAAATAACATGAATAATTGTAAACAAATAAAACATTGAGATAGAAGTGGATAAATTAATAAAATAATAATTTATCAGTTATTACTATGTGCACATGGCAGATTTTTCAGCAAAATCTTGTCTTATACTGAATCCAGAATTTCAGGAGTTCTTCCACTACATATTGACAATATTATTTAAATTATAACAAGAAATGTCCATTTCTTTGGATCCACAATAGAGTTTGCAAAGTTTCTTTTGCCCTCCTCCACAGGAATTGATTTTAGTTGTAAAAACAAATTGTATAGCATGAAAACAAATCTTTTTGCCTTCATAACTTCAGACTCTATCTAATGTGGGATGTTAACAATATCTTCGTTTCTCCTTCCTCCCTTATCTGATAGCTGGATTTTTGTGGACAGGAGTTAAACTTAAAAATTATTTAAGGAGCATCTGTGTTGACTTTGAGGAACATTTCAATATTTTAAAATATTAAAATATTATAATATATAATTTTTAAAATATTATAAATATTGCAAAATAGTTTGCAAAATCTTTAAAAAACTATAAACCTGCATCCAGGTGTGTTTTTGTGCTTTAAAATCATTTAATACTAATAATTAATATATTTTTTACTAATTACTTCAACTCTTACATTTACTTAATTAAAAATAAATTTGCGAAAATTTAAAAAACTTAGTCAAGTTGTGAGCCCCAAGTAAGTATCTTTAATTTCCCAAATTTACGTGTCAGTCATAGTGAAATAACAAAGTACAAATAAAATAAATTAAATTTTATTCAAACGTTCATGAAACATATCCTTGGTATTTGTAACCCAAGTATGCATAACACTAAATTTAGAAAATGGTATCCGCCTAAATTAACTTGGATGGAACTGGATAGAGATTTTCGAATGTGTGAGGCCAAACGATGAGCGTACAAGTCCTCGGCAAAAATTAACAAATAAATAAGAAAGGTTGAAAATAATAATCTATATAAAGAAATTAATGTCTGTACTGTAGAATGGCACAGTAGACAGGAATGAGTGAGTGATACGGAAGCGGATGCAATTGGATTTCGTAATCAGTTATTCCAAAGCGTCCTGGGAGCATATATTGGCTTGTTTGAAGCGAATCATCAGGCTAGTTGAAAATTCTAAACCCTGACAACCCTTCCGGGGTGACACCCAAAATGTATCATATAGCTTCTGAAAAATACCAATACACAAGACAATACAAGAGAGATGTTACAGAACAAAGAGGATGGAGCAGCCAGGGTACCTGGCGGGAATCGAACCCACGACCTCTTGCTTTCGAGGTGAAACTTCTACTTTTGAGCCACCAATGCACCGCCAACAGATGAATTCTTTTCCAAATGGATGGCATTATGCAAAAAGAAGTTAATCCACAAAACATAAAAAAATGAGTTATCCAACTCTGATGGTAAAATATGTTGCTTTCTACATTAAGCAAAAATGATTTAAGCCCTATCAGCGTTTCATGGTAACATATCATTGGTATATTGATATAGAGCTCATGATTTTTGCCAGAGTTTGTTGACTTTAAAGCCCATTATCTCAAAATCAAGTTTTTGTGGGTTAACTTCCTTTTTGCATAATGCCATCCAAATATAGACTTAAATAAATTCAATACGCCAACTTTTTTTCTCCTTTTCTGACACATAACATGCGAAATTCTTGAGAAATTCTGACAACCCTCGTCCGTGACAGTTTTAGTACATTTTCAGCATATTTTTACGTCATCGGATACAATTCCGCATTTCTTCCCCGTAAAACGCTAATTTAAGTCTAGCGTAACAGCAACACAGCAAAAAGGAGAAAACTTCGAGCTAATGATACGACATCACATGTCGAAAGAACTGGCGAGCGGAACTTATCTCCTGAAACATTAATCTTCATCCAAAAATGTGTTAACACACCTTTCATCGCGAATCCCGTGCAAAAAGTTAAAAAAGTTAGCTGTATCTTGAGTTTTTGTAACGTGGTTTTATTTGCAGACACTGTAAATTATATAGCGTGAGTCATTTCTTTGTGTTTGAAATGCGGAATAATTTAGATGCAATTTTCTGAAACAGTGTTTCCTGAACTTTTTCATTCAGCCACTTTCTGAAATAATTTTTCAAAGACCATCGAGCTCCTAGCAAAATCCCACAAAATTATTGAAGATTCTTTTTTTCACTCACTTCACTTCTCTATCACTCATGTCACGCTTTTTTTTTCACCATTTCTGACCCCCTCTCCCTTTGTCACAAGGTGTCACACTTTACCCCCTCCCTCCCCTTCACATGCCACGCTATTTTTCATTCGCATATTCTAAAAAAAATCCAGAAATTTCATAAAAAATTTGAGGTTTGTGGTATAATTCCTTCCTTTTCCACAAATGCTTAGAAGCAGGGTTGGCAAGGTTTTAGACAGAACGGTAAAAACCACGGTTTCAACCATGGTTTAAACCGTCCTGTCCAAAACCCATGTGTCCAAAACTGTCCTAAATTGTCCAAAACTACATTTTTAGTACAATTTTATATTTTGAACAAATATCAAAAGCACAAAATCACACTTGAAGTTAAGACTTAATTTTATTTAATGGAAACATTTAAATATGTACATAAAAATATAAAAACATATATAAGATTTTCAGCTGATACTAATCTAGCTACTTAGAAGTTACTATTCTTCATTAAAAAATGAATTAGTTCTCATAAGTTTATATTATTTTATTTTTAATGCTAGCTAAACTTCTTTTAAATATAGATGCAAATGAGGGTGTTCAAAAGGTACAGTAATCGACTTAAATGCAAAAAATCAGTTTTGCAACTAATTAAAAAGATACACAACATTTGAGAATGTTACAGCGACATTTACTGAATATTTAATTATTTCACAAAGTATTAGGAATAAATTTAAAAGTAGTACAAATTATCTGCTTCAAGAGTTTTTTGACAGTACTACCAATTCCTGTTTTATGAAATTTTTATGCAGTGGAGTTATGAGTAAATTGTTCATTTTTTTAACGTATAATTAAAATTACTAACATAATTAAATATTGTCAAATTTTAATTAATTACAACTAATTAACACTAAGAAACTAAGATGTATGCATTATCAATATTAATTACAGCTAATAGAAATTATTCAGCTTAAAACCCTTTTGCCAGGCTTTAGACAGTTTAAAACACTTTTGGACAGTAAAACCCACCTGTCCTGTCCAAAACCAGTTTTGGACGTCCAAAACCCCAACCCTGCCTAGAAGGTTTAGCAATTTCCTGTTTTTTTTTTTCTATGTTTTAAATTAAATTTTGTCAAAACGTTAAAATGCTGTTTTCGCCGTCCTTATCTGAAATAACTACATTGTTTGCCACATATAATGCATTTTTAGATGCTAACGGCAAAATTTTTAAAATAATTTCCTAAAAATCTCAAAAAAAGTGCATTTTGTCCAAAGTTCAACGCAATTGCGACAGATCAAGAAGTTGACCAAAAATTTCATTTTTTCTATGTACTTTACTCCTTTACAGTGGCGTAGCTAGAGGTTGGCAGGAGCGGCTCTTGCCACGGGCGTAGCAGCCAGGGGGGGCGACAGTTTGACCGATTAAAAAATCTGGTATGGACCCCACACTACTTCCTTTTACGTGTAAATTTCTTAGTAGTTGCCTTAAGTGTTAAAAAAAGTGCTTGGAGTGAGCAAGGTAACAATTCAAATATTTACTCCCCTAATCTGCCACAAAGCAATGCAAGAAGTATTTTACAATGGTTAATTTTCTAAATATTGCTGATTTTAATATCATTCAGTGAATTTTTCGCAAAATATCGCCAATAGCGCCAAGTTGAACCCAAATTCAAAAAATAATTTTTTCGCCAAATTTGTCGCCAACTTGGTGATATGTCGCCAAGTTGGCGTCAAACACTTGGCGACCAAAAGCTTGGCGACATGTCGCCAAGTGGTCGCGCCAATTCATATCACTTGAGTCTGTATTGAAATTAACATTGATTTACCCCAAAAAAGGTGTAAAAGACCAAAAAAAAATCCAGTCCAAACAGACTAGTCACCCCGAGCCAAAACTGCGCAACCGCAAACTGCGCCCTCACGCTACAAGACAAACGAAACAATATGTACAACTTTGCTTTGATAGATTTCCGTTGGATGCACTGATGTTAGCTTAAATCTATCAAGCAAGATAGAATTTAGTTATATATATGGGGTCTGAAATCGGCCGGTCTTATCCTCACTTAAAAGAGATAGAAACAAACCTTTTTTTCTCCGCTTCTTTCCAGTCGTTTTTTTCACGATATCACTTCAACTTATCAATTACATACTATACTTTGAAAATAACGTTCTACGATTGTAAAAATCGGTAAGCTTTAGTTGAAAACATTTCGGATACAGATTTTTGGAATGCAATTTTATGATGACAGAAAATAACTTCTCTGTGGGTAGCAATTTTTCTGTGGTGCAAACTAGCGAGAGAATAATTTCTCAAAAACGGGATGTTAGAAAGACAAAAATTCTCAAATTGAACAAAAAACTTGTAAAAAATTACCCAATAATACGAACAAGCAGATATATTATGCTCAAATAACATGAGGTGGAACACTGAGTATCGTTAAAAATGCTGAAAAAAAAAAGGAAAAAAAAATGATTGCAACATCATCTGCAAATTTTTCGAAAAAATAAATCAAAATTTTTTGAGTAAGGGCGTTTTGGGAGGTCACAATGACCTCCCAAAATCTCTAGGGTAGGGGCGTAATTTTTCAAGTTCGCCACGGGCGATGGGCCCCCTAGCTGCGCTACTGCTCCCCCCAATAGCACCTTTTCCGCATTACAGATCATCGAAATAAAAAAAAAAGTCATTTTCGGCCCACCCTATCCTGAATCTGTTAGAACTTTTTTTTTTCATTTCATTTCATTTCCCGATAAAAATTGTCTTCCAATTCTTTGAAGTAAAGTGCAATCAAACTGTATCAATTTATTGATTTAATTGAATTTCATTCCACAGATTCCTTCCGCATTAAACAGCTTTTTCATTTGCAACGTGTGGGGCACAACATATTATGAACGGTGTGGATGCTCTATAATTTAATCTGCATTGCGTTGCCTTCGTGCCGAAAAAGCAGGGTTGAGTAGACAGATGGGCGTAAACAGTGAAATAAAACTGCCAAATCTATTACCTTCTTTTGAGTTATAAGTTTCGTTGCAAAACATGGCAACGCCTATGCCTCGACGGAAGGCAATAAAACTTATAATCTGGAGAAGATATCGCACTTCCAATGCAAGAAGTCAAAAACCGTTTAGTTTACCAGCGGAGGCACTCGGACATTTTAACCACGTTTTAAAAATAAAGTTCTGTTTACGCGTTCACACTTATTCAAGGTTGAATGATACTTTTGATTTCAGCGTTTCTTTAATAGAGAAGTTTCAACTTATGAAAGGTTCATACTTTGACTGCAAGATATTGTTAAGAGACTTACTAAACCCGAAAATTAAACATCGCTGAATTTTGAAACACAATAGATTTTTAAAGAATTATAAAAAAAAACATGCAGGGAAATAGCCCGCCTTGAAAATCGAAACCAGCGACCTCATATGGCTGTATTTTCTAGCCGTTCACACACAAAATTGTGTTGCAGCTACACGAGCTTTTCATTACGGGTTTATTCCCCCTTCCGCTGTCAATTAGTTTCAGTCTATTCAGGGACTGCAAACAAGGGGGGGGGCAAGAGGGGGCGGGTGCACCCCCAAATATTTTTCGCAGAATGTTAAAAAAACGGGTAAATTCAATTTAAAGGAACTAAAAAAGATTGCGAACTTTCAACAAAAATTGTTATTTCTCATGACAGAGGAATCAGAAAAAAAAAAAAGCTCTGTAACAAGTACAACAGGACAAGTAAGGATTTTCAACTTTAGCTGTTTGGGAAATAGCAGAAGACACTGGAAACTGGAAATAGATGGGAGGCGGGTAAAAACTTTTTCTTAACTCCAAACATTGCAGATTAAAACTTGACTGAAAGTTAAAAACTAATTTCTAATCACAACATTTTATATGATAACTGAACACAAAATAATTTTAAAGTTTGGTCATAAAAATTTAAATTGTTTTAATAGCTCCAATTTTTCTTAATATTAAATCCAGTTTAAGAAATCTTTCCTTTTAACTAATATGTATATTTTTTTCATACTGAGGTATTTCATATTTAACAAATTCGCCCCTCAAACGAAATGTTGTGCCGCCCCTGAGTCTACTTATCCATTACTAGCAGTACCCGCACGGCGATGCCCGTGCAAAAAATGTAAAGCAAGGCAACTGAATATATTTAAATTCACTCCAAATCTCTGAAGAAAAATTATGAAAATTCTTTAACTCAAATATGCTCCACGACCTTATAAATTCCACTAAAAGTCATGTTGAAGTTTAAAGCACAATGCGCCAAATAAACCAAAAAAACATTAAGTTAAGTAAGTAACAGGAGATTTAGTCAATTTTCAAGGCTTAACTCTATACGCAAATTTAAACCACTGAAGAAAGAGCAGTTTGTCTTGAAAACGGATCTAGTGTTTCAGTTTTGTGTATAGAGTTAAGCCTTGAAAATTGATTAAATTTGATTAATTAATATCTCCTGTTCTAATAAACCTAGGGAAACGTGCTAAAACTTTTCTTTTTCCGAAAAAAAACCCTTTACAACGATGTATAATATTTGGCGGGGGGAGGGGGGAGTTTTCCTCCTCAATTATGCCGGATACACCAAAAATGAGACTAATTAATTAATTTAATAAAATCTAAATCAAAATTTAGAATTCGGCCTTCGAATTGCATTTCACAGGGATGCGTTCGAATTTTTGTACCAAGTTTCAGGTCGGTAGGTGCTGTGGGGGCTTCTGGCCATCGGTTACAAACATACATACAAACAAACAGAGCCCATCATCTTTATATATAGAGATGACACTTTTAATGACATTTCACAGCTTGTAGTGTTCAATGGCAGGATTATTTTAGTTTTGAAGTCTTTTTCTTCTTTTATTGTGTGTGTGTGTGTGTGCGTGTCACAAACTTATTTAATTTTAGCGAAATTTTTATATTTCAATGGAACTTTTGACTCAACTGTAGTACCAAGATTTTCGAAAACTCTCAACGACCACAGCAATTTTGCCCTTGAAATTTAATATAATTCACCAATTTAACCGTTATTTCAATGTAAAATTGTTCGCCAAATCTAAATTGATTAATATAGGGAACCGATTGTGTCAGGTAGCTCAGCCACAACCATTCTTCCATGATTTAAATGTGAACATTAAAAGGCAAGAAATATAATATCTTTCGCACCATATCCTTGAAGTTCTTACAATCTAACAGTGATCCTCAAATAAGCAAGATTTCACTGGCTGGGAGGTTTCGTAAATTTCTCGATTGTTGCCAAACTTTACGACGCCAAATACGAAAAGTAACTGAATAGCGGTGTTACCGAAAATGTCAGAATAGAACTAATATTGTTAAAAATGTAGTGATGGCGGCATTAAATACATGTTTTAAACATGCAATAAAATACTCTTTAGACAGCAAACAACTACTGTTCCTTTCCAGAGCGTTTTCTTTTTCTTTGATTTGGAGAAAGTACTGTTTCACTGGCTGGGAGGTTTGGTAAATTTCCCGATTGTCGCTAAACTTTACGACGCCAAATACGAAGAATAACTGAATAGTCATCACTAATTTTTTAACAATAATAGTTCCATTCTGACATTTTCGGTAACACCGAATTTTGAGGAAGTCAACTAAATAAATTTAAATTCACTCCAATCCCCCTCCCCCCTCCTGAAGTAAAATTATTATATCCTTTAGTTCAAACGCGCTCCATCTTTTAAATTCCACTTGAAGTCATGTTAAAGTTTAAATCAATTCGCCAAATAAATCAAAAAGACAGAAAGTTAAGAAAGAAACAGGAGATATTAATCATTCAAACTGAATAAATTTTCAAGGCTTAAACCTATACGCAAATTTAAACCACAAAGTAACTTCAGAGACAAAAGAGCATCTGATCTGGAAAATGGACCTAGTGTTTCAGTATTGCGTACATAGTTAAACCTTGAAAATTGACTAAATTTGATTAATTAATATCTCCTGTTCTAATTAACGGAGAGAAACGTGCTAAAACTTTTCTTTTTTTGAAAAAAAAAACCTTTTCCATCGATGTATAATGTTTTGGGGTGGGGGAAGGTTTTCCCCCCTAATTTATGCCGACTACACCAAAAATGAGACTAAATAATTAATTTAAAAATAACTAATTCGAAATTTAGAATTTGGCCTTCGAAAGCACGGGGATATGTTCGAATTTTTGTGCCAAGTTTCAGGTCTGTAGGCGCTGTAGGGGCTTCTGGCGAGCGGTTACAAACGTACAAAGCCCGTGATCTTTATATATATAGATGGAGAATAGATTCGTTAAAGAGCAATTCAATAACCTATCACGGGTGTCGGCGATGATGGTTTTCACTTCTTGCGGCAAAAGCTATGTTCAAATCAAAAGAATTACTTGGAAACCTTTACCTATTACGGCAGCCCTGGGGAAAAGCGTTGAGAAAGCGCATAAAACCCGTTTCCGTTCGGGCCAATTTTTAAAGCATCTCTCTTCAGCTTGGCACTCACGGTCGAAGAGAGAAAACTCCACAAACCACATGACGTCACCGTCGCTTAAACTTTAAAAATTATTTAAAAAAAAAAAGACTTGTGTGTGTCGCAAAATTTTTTAGCCGATGACGTTCATGTATGCAGCGAAAATAAAGGTCATGCAAGTTAAAATGGAACACTCCATATATTCTTGCTTGTTTATATGTTTTCTATCGCATCTTAAAGTTTTGCCCAAAATTTTGTGCTACATATACATCCCATATCTATCGACAAAAAAATCTGGTATGAACCCCACACTACTTCCTTTTACGTGTAAATTTCTTATTAGTTGCCTTAAGTGTTAAAAATAGTGCTTGGAGTGTGCAAGGTAACAATTTAAATATTTACTCCCCTAATCTGCCACGAAACAATGCAAAAAATATTTTACAATGGTTAATTTTCTAAATATTGCTGATTTTATTATTTATTATTCATTTTCTAAAAGTACTAATTATGCGTTTACAGAATCGCTTTTTTTCTCTTCCAGGCATTCCAAGCACACTCACACACAAAAAAATAAATTAAAAAAAAATAATAAAGAAATAAAAGAACTAATTTAAATTAAAAATATTAATTGGGTCATTCCATAGAAATGTCAACCTCAGCCGAAGAAAAAAAAAATACCGAAGTGGAAAAAGTATCAAAAAATAAATAAATGAATAAAAAATCATGCAACATTAGAAATTTAAAAAATTGAAAAAATATTGTAATTATCACTGAGATTAGCCATAATAAATAGCTTAGTGTGTTTACTGCTTGTTATTCGATGGTTACGTTAGTCACGTTACGTTAGTCACACTCCATCTTGAGTAAAAGTGACACTTAAGACTAAAAAAATTAAGATTTGATAAATGTGTTTTATGTTTTTAAAAGCCAACTTTACACATTTTTGAAATATATCATTCAATTTTGTAACACTTGTTTAACTTTGAGAAATGTTTGCCTCACAACATGAGCATTCATTTTCAGGGTTGCAAAAATGTTACGTTAGTCACGCTGCTATTTTGGTTAAAAAAAATATCTGCTATCAGTAATTTTGTTTTAAATTCTTAGCAGAAATGATCCATAGACACCATGTACATTGTAAATCCACCAGCATAACTAAAAAATATTTTTTATCCTTTAAGTTACAAGTAAAAACAGTTACAAAATCAGCTCTGAATGTTACGTTAGTCACTATGGAATAACCCTTAATAAATAATTTTTATTAAAAAAAGTCAGTAAATAATTTAAATAAATAAATAAATAAATAAGTTTTAAAAAATCCCCCCCAAAAATTTTGATGGCGCAACTTGCTCCATAATTCCCCCCTGTGGGCCAGGCGCGGATCCACAGGGGGGGAACTGGGGGAACGTTCCCCCTCCAAAACGCCAAGGTGCATAAAAATTTTCAGAACAGAGAAAAGAAAAATAATTTCGTTTTTCAGATTCCTTTTGTTTTCATATTTGAGATTTGGCTACCAAAAATTTTAAGTGGCAACCAAAGTTTTTGATTTATGACGTCATTATTATCCAATCGCATTTAAGGGTTTTTTGAGTTGAGTTTAGGGAGGGGGGGCATTTTTAAGAGTTGGTAACCCTGTGTTTCGTGTTTAGTGCGCTTATTCTGTGCTGCACAATACCACCACAACTATAACAGATTTATTTGTGATAGCTACGTTTTATTTTCAAGATTTTTTTTTGCTGATGAGAACTGTTCTGTTCTGCAGCTATCTTCTTTTCTTCATGTAAGTCTTAGTTCTTTCATTCAATTTGTTCTACATTAAATACTTATAGAAAAAATAAATGTAAGCAGGAGAGAGCGGGGCCAAAAGTTCCGTGTTTTACTCATGCTTAAAATTTGTTCGGAAAACAAGAGTCTAAAATTAATATTCCAAGGTTTTTCTTTGTCCCTTTGATACAAAAGCTGTTTTTTTTTTTTTGAGTTTTATTTCGTAAGGTTTTTTAATAATTAATTCTATGGTAAATAAACCCGAAAAGGAACAACTTACCCTGACGTGGGGGCAAGTTGTTCCGAGATTAACAGAACGAAGAATGACGATGATAACTACAAATTTAACAATGTTTCGAAATGAACAACTTATTTAAAACATAATTTTAAAAAATGTTGATGAAAGAAAAAATTTATTTATTGAAGGACTGCAACAATATCGTTCGAATAATCAGCCTTTATTTTTCGCTCAAAGTCACTGAAAACGTTTTTTTTTTTTTTTTTTTTTTTGATTCATACGAACATTAATTTGAATTTAAAGGTCATTGGGTAACCTTTAAGCTCAAATAAATATACTAATTAACAGATAATAAATGTAATAAACTTATAATAGTGCATTAATTTCTTAATTCACATCAAGTTGGCGTATTCATGTCCCAGATTTGTAAATACAACTGAATTTGTAAATACTGCTGAAATCATGCTGATCGCTTAGGCTGGCTAAGAGTAAAATAAAGTTACAATCCACATTGGATTAAAATAAAAAAATGTGTACAAAATATTAGTTAAGGATTCCGGCTGTTGTGCCGTGGTCTAAATGGCTTTAATCCATACGTTTCAATCGCAACTGCGGCGGTCATCTTCAGTACTAGGCGTTAAATTCCGTCATTTTCCGCGTAGTTCTGCCATATCTCATAGATGGCAGCACGAGCGAATTTCAAAAATTTTAAATGCGATTTTTACAAAATTAACGAAAAGAATATACATTGAAATTATGCATGAACTATTTCGTGAACTTAAACGTGCAAACATTAAAATAAAAATAATTTTTGTTTAGGTTATAAGAAATCATTGAAGCAATGATATGTTTGATGAAAAATATAAAACATTGCAAAATGATACGAGGCATTAGATTTCATGCTTGATTAATATAGTATTATTGCCTGCGATGTTTTCTTTTTCTTATCTGCCATATATTTGGAGGTAGGGGGGGGATGTGCCGCGCGCATTAACCTTTGTCCAATCAGCAGCGTTCATTTTTGTTCTGCTTTAATTTAGCGGGAATATTTCGGCGAAAAATTTTTCCTAACTTCTCAGTTGAAAAAAGGTATTAGCATGTTTGAGAAATGAATTCATCAAAAGAGTACAAGTGCCCGTGTGGGGCAAATTTGAAAAAATCTGCTTTTTACAATCACAAAAAAAATGTTCTGTTGTTCTTAAAAGTTCAAATAAGCACGAATGCAAGAAAGGTCATTATAGGTGCCAAGACTGCAATTATGAAACGAGCTTTCGGGCAGATTTTTTAGCACATATAAAATTTCTTCACAATGTTCAATCTGATGTCGAAGATGAAGTGGTATTTTCCAGCGTTGCAGGTAAGAATATTTTTATGAACTTGGATGAATATTTATTTAATATCACAATAAAGTTAATTTTTGTTGATGTCTTAGGTGTACCGATACTATTTTTTCTTTCTTAAAATTGCTTAAGTTTGATTTTACTCTTTATTCTGATTTTGGATATTTGGTAACGTAGTTACGCAATTCGTCACTGCGAAAAACAATAATTGAATTCGAGCTGTCAAAATTCAAATTAATTTTTTATTTCCCTTTTTTCCGCAGAAAAGAATGTATTTTCATGGACACTTGTTTTTTGTTCAAAAGTCGTGGGTTTATTTTTTTTCATTTATTTATTTTTTGTTATTATTTATTTATTTTTTCAGTATTTTTATTTTGTATTTTGCGTTGTGCCACTACTGCACATGGGCGATATAGTTTATGTACTGAAGAGAAAAGAAAGAAAAGTTTAAAATAAAAAACTGTTGAAGTGTTTGTAAAATATCAGAGCATTAAAAATTCGCGCGTTTTAAAAACAATGGATTTTATTGACAGCCTATAAAATGATTTTTCGACTTGTCCTTTTTCAATGCACAAATCATGCAAGCAATGATAGAGACAATAACCTGAGACTCAGATCTGTTTTGTACAAAAAAAGGGAGATCTTTGCAAATCTGAAACACGTATGCGCTAATTTTTAACTTAAAGTTTCTTCTTTTAACTTTATTTCATATGTTTTTGTTTTTCAGAAAAATTTAAAACTTTATATCCTTATGACACTTACATATCTAAAAGTTATATTTTGCACTGAAATTTATTATTCATTTAATCTTTAAAATTTTTCATCAAAATAAATTATTTTTGTGTTATGAATTTTTGTTGATCATTTTGCATGGTTAGACATTTTTCATCGGAAGTGTCATTATTTCAATGCTTCGTAATGTACCCACGTATGAGCTTCATGTGCCGGGAAAAGAAGTGAATAGGAAAAAAATTAAGTCGAAGTTTTTCATCCATTTTTCCTAATGTTGTTTTGAGCTTACTTTTTCAGTCACATCCCCCCCCCCTCCCTTACCGCTGAAAACAGCAAAATTTGGATCTGAAGTGTTATTTCATTAATTACACCCATTTTGAAGTCCAAAAATTATCTTTACAATTTTATGTCATATTTTTAAAAGTTATTTGTGTAATTTCTAATTAAAATCTCAAATCTAACTTGTAGTGTTATCAAATTTTAATAGTTTTAATCCTGCCCTCTTCTCTCAGGAAAAGCAATGACCATTAAAAGATTTATTTACGAATTTGACCCCTTTCGTGCTTGAAAAACAGTTACAACAGAGTTTCAATCCATATTTTTGTCGTTGATTTCGCAATCACCTTAAAAAATATATAAATTAATTTGTTTATGTGTCACTATTCTTATGAACAATATAAATTAAAATTCCTTTTGTTTTTATGTATGCATGTATTTTCTTTGTGTGCCGAAAAAATAAGTGAATAAGTAAAAACCAAGTTCGAAAATTTTCATTCATTTTCAAAACGTTGTTTTGAAGTTAGTTTTCAATTTCCTTAATCTCCTTAATCCTTAATTTCCTTAATCCCGTTATTTGTGTTATTACTTTTAAAAATCTCGAAACTAACTTGTCAGGAGATTTGTTTTTTAATTGACCACTTTTGTATTCCAGAAATAGTTCATACACAATGTCAATCTATATTTTTTTCGTAAATTCTGTAAAAATCGCATTTAAAAATTTTGGAATTCACTCGTGCTGCCATCTATGAGATATAGCAGAACTACGCGGAAAATGACGGAATTTAACGCCTAGTATCTTCAGTGGCTTGTTGTTGATTAGCTGAAAGCCACTGAAGGTGACCGCCACAGTTGCGATTGAAACGTATGGATTAAAGCCATTAGACCACGGCACAACAGCCTGGAATCCTTAACTAATATTGACACCAGCCGTGAAAGCCTTCATACTTACATTAATGTGTATAAAGCTTACTAAGTGTTTATCATTAGTACTTTTTTTAAACAAATTAGATTGATCAGTGCGAGACTTCAAGTTTGTGGCCACAAACTTTCTTAATCACATTTGTATTTATTTTTTGTTGAATTGCTCTTTATATTTCATAGTTTCTTCTAATTTTTTTTCTTAATTAAAAAGTTCAACAATAAACAAACGGGGATTGAAATTATTATCTGAGAATTTGTGACGAACAAAATTTGTATTGCATTTAATTCTTTATTAAAAAGCGCGCTGAAAAAAGCGAGAGCTTTTGCAGCGCGAGAGAGAGCTCCCCCCCCCCCCCATTAAACAGTTTCTACAAAAGTTCCCCTCCCAAATCCATAGTCTGGATCCGCCACTGCTGTGGGCACCCCTGAGACAAATCAAGTTTGGAAATTTTCCTTCTTCTCCATGAAAACCGTACGAAAGAAAACAGTTCCACTCTTTTTAATACGCTTTTATTAGTTTCAAATGTGGGTTTTGTTTGTTTGTACACTGCGATGCAAAAATTTAGACGAAATGCAAATATATGCTTAAAAAGAAAACTACTCTACGAAATGCTTTCGAATTTCTACTGCAGGTAGACTATATGGTCGCAAATACGTGTCTGAAGTTTTTAAATATATAAATAAGGAAGAAAATAGGAAATTACAAAAGACATTTTTTTTTCACTGTTGCAAAAGTTTAGACAAAAGTCAGATTTTATGCAAATATCCCCTCAAATGTGGTTCGTGGAGGGAAGGCGGGACTTTTTTCTTCGACTCTAAAGTGCAGAGATTGCTCAATGAATAATCAAAATCCCAAAATCACTGTAGTTCTCGTTTGAAGAAGATGAGAAAGTTTGGAAACCGAAATTTGAAAGTGAAAGCACTTTGTTAATTTTTAGTCTTTTAAATCGGTCCTAATGTAGTAGTACATTGTTTTTTACTTCGTGAAGAACAAATTCAGACACGCATGTTGATCAAAAAGGCCAAGAAAAACTATGTTTCTTAACGATGAAGGAATTGGAAAAACGGCTCGAACTGACGATTCACCCCTTAATCCTACAAAACTTCAACTTGGGTCAAAAACATCACGTGACAGCATAAGTAGATGAACAACTCAATCGGGATGCATAAAGAAAACAAAGAATTGTGCGTGAGCCTTTTCCGACACAGTGTCCCAAATAAGTCTGATTGTAATGGTCAAAGCAGCACATTATATACTCATCGGATCTTTTCTGAAGTCATGCTAATAGAATTATAATCCATCTAAGCAATCCAAATATTAATAATTTTCATCAGAGAAAGTAACAATTTTTTTTAGTCACATTGATACATGTGCTGCTTTTCCCATTAAAATCTGGCTTATTTGGGAAACTATTTCCGAAAAGGTTCAATCACACTTCTTTGTTTTTTTTATGCATCCCGATTGAGTTGTTCATCAACTTTTGCTGTGACGTGCTGTTTTTGACCAAGTTGAGGTTTTGTAAGATTAAAGGGTGAATCGTCAGTTCGAGCCGTTTTTTTCAATTCCTTCATCCTTAAGAAATATAGTTTTTCTTGGCCTTTTTGATCGACATGCATGTCTGAATTTGCTCTCCACGAAGTAAAAAACAATGTACTACCATACTAGGACCGATTTAAAAGACTAAAAATTAACAAAGTGCTTTCACTTTCAAATTTCGGTTTCCAAACTTTCTCATCTTCCTTAAACGAGAACAACAGAGATTTTTGGATTTTGATTATTCATTGAGCAATCACTGCACTTTAGAGTCGAAGAAAAAAGTCCCGCCTTCCCTCCACCAATCACATTTGAGGGGATATTTGCATAAAATCTGACTTTTGCCTAAACTTTTGAAACAGTGAAAAAAAAAATGTCTGTTGTAATTTTTCGATTTCGTTTAAGTTGCATCTTTAAAAACTCCAGACACGTATTTGAGACCATATTGTCCATCTGCAGTAGAAATTTGAAAGCATTTCGCCGAGTAGTTTTAATTTTATTCATATACTAGCTGATGTGCCCGGCGTTGCACGGGTTTAAATGCAACATGCCAAATTCAAGAAAATAAATATTGACTTTCAACTTACTATAATCTCAGTAGAATCATATTTCTTAAAGCTATTTTTTTTTTTTGTGATCAGGGGAGCACGCTAAAGACAGCTGCCCCAACAGAGGTACCAGGGAAAAAGTTTGCTGTGCAAACTATGGGGAAAACCACGAAGCCTCCTTTAGAGGTTGCCGAGCCTACCCCAAACCAAAGATCCCGCTCGAGCGACCGCTCTTGCAGAGCAATCGTTCGCAGTCAGGCAAAAGCTATAAATGCCCCCCCCCCTCAAGCACCCCTGTAAATTTTGAAACCGACCTCACCCCTCTTATGGAGGCGCTCAATATTACAGATTTAATAACTTTATTTAAAGAGCTCAACGAAATTCTTAACATTAAACATTTAATACAAAAATTTAAAACTGTCCTCCCGACAATTAAAAATGCCACTTAGCACAATCGATAAATTAACTGCCCTTGTCCAGATCTTTTTTGACCTGGACTAATTATTTTCCTTTTTCTAAAAGTGCCAAGAAATCCCCTTACTCCCTCCTTACCCCTTTTTTTAGCCTACTTTCCCGTTAAAAATAAAAGAAAGACGAAAAAAGTATTAAAAGTAGCTTAATGCATCTAAAAAATATCGCCAAGTCCAAAAAATATCGCCAAGTTAAAAAAATAAAAAGGTAAAATGAATATCGAAAAATTAAAAATTTGAAAGTAGGGTATTGAGATGGGGAATTTGTGCGTCGGTCGGTCGGTCGGTCGGTCGGTCTGTCTGTCCCCCCCTAATAACTTTTGAATGAACATTCCGATTTGGACAAACTTTTTTTTGTTGGAAAGATCTCGGCGAGTACAGCTCATTCCCATATTTGATTTTTTGATTTGAACAATTTTTGGTTCAACTTTGAACCATTCAAAAAACCGGTCCCACGATACTAACTTTTTAATGAACAGTCCGATTTGAACAAACTTTTTTTTGTTGGAAAGAACTTTTCAAGGGTACTTCATTCCCGTATTTACATTTCCGATTTGAACAATTTTTCGTTCAACATTGAACCGCTCAATCAAGCTGTCACCCCTAATAACTTTTGAGTGAACAATCCGATTTGAACAAACTTTTTTTTGTTCGAAAGATCTTTTCAAGGATACTTCATTCCCGTATCTACATTTTCGATTTGAACAATTTTTCGTTCAACATTGAACCGCTCAATCAAGCTGTCACCCCTAATATCTTTTGAGTGAACAGTCCGATTTAAATAAACTTTTTTTTGTTCGAAGGATCTCAGCAAGGATACTTCATTACCGTATTTAAATTTTCAATTTGAACACTTTTTCGTTCAACATTGAACCGTTCAAGCAACCTTTCCCCACCTAATAACTTTTGAGTGAACCGTCCGAATGGAATAAACTTTTTTTTGTTTGAAAGATCTCGGAGAGGCTTTCCCATACATTCCCATATTTCGCTTTTTGATTTGAACCATTTTTCGTTCAATATTGTTACAAATCTTGCAAATAGTTGTTGTTTTTCCTGCCTTGCATCATTTTCATTAGTTTTGGTTTTATCTGACGTCATGTTGCAAAAGTATCTGAAGATATCACTTGTATACCGGCCCTGTAACGTTTCGTAGTTTTTACACTTGCCCTGCATTTAATAAGCGTGAAGACATTTTTCGCTCGGAGTGTTTTTTTCTTTTTCTTTTTATCACTAGAATTTGTGAATGGATTACGTAATGTTATGAATGAAACAAAATATTCCAGGTTTTTCTCGAATATTGTCGTAATTTCTTTCCGTGTATAAATAGCTGGCCTTGAACACAAGTCAGTGGGTTGTTTTCAGATTTGTTCTGGTGACTCGTTTTCGTTCGCTTGGCGAATGGTTGTTTTGCTTTTGTAATTGCTTAATTACTGTTCACGTTTGATACGTGGTGCTGAGTTACTGTTGAGAGTACAGTGTACTGTTTTGCTACCTAATTGCTGGATGTTTAGCAATTGTTTCCTGCTCATATTGTAAATAGTGTAAATACTTGTAAATAAATTTATAGTTACTTCCTCAAGATTGGAATGCTCATTTGAAGAAAGTTGAAGGTGCTACGGACTCGTTACAATTTTGGCGCCCAACGTGGGGCATCTTCAAGGACTTTCTTGGAATTACCTGTGAATTCGGACTTTTCTTCCTAAGGACTTTTTGACTTCGGAATTTTATGGTGATTACTCGAGCAATGGAGGAACAACTGCAAAAACTCCTTGATGCGATCAACGCTGTTAAAAGTGACATGACTGCGAATCAAGAACAATTAAAAAATGACATGGTTGCGAATCAAGAACAATTAAAAAATGACATGGCTGCGAATCAAGAACAATTAAAAAATGACATGGTTACTAATCAAGAACAGTTAAAAAGTGATCTGGCTACTAATCAAGAACAATTAACGAGTGATTTAACCGCTAGCATAACTTCAAGTCAAGAAGAAATTAAGAATGATTTAACCGCTAGCATAACTTCAAGTCAAGAAGAAATTAAGAGCGATCTAACGTCAATGAAAAGTTTGGTGGAAACTAAATTTATCAACATGGAAAATAAAGTGGAGGCTCTAGAAGATCGAATCATCACAGTAGAAAACCATGTGGAAAAGAAAATTAAAGAATTTGAATCAAAGTTATCAGGATCCTGCAACAACTCAGACAGCGTTGAGAATCGAATCACCACAGTAGAAACCCATGTGGAAAAGAAAATTAAAGAACTTGAATCAAAGTTATCAGCATCCTGCAACAACTCAAGTGACTGTGTAGCTGCAGCTGGAACTTCTCGTTCATCCATTAAACTGGCCACATTTGACGGGAAAACCTCGTGGAATATTTACAAGAAGCAGTTCCTCATCGTTGCAGAAGCAAACTCTTGGGACTCTTCCACGAAAGCCTGTCACCTCGCAGCCTCGCTGAGAGGGGATGCAGCCGACATACTACAGACCTTCCCAGAGGACAAGCACCGCGACTTCGAAGCCCTATCATCGGCCTTGGAGCTCCGCTTTGGCGAAGCATGCCAAAAAGAATTCAGCCAACTCCAGCTGAAATCCCGACTCCAGAGGGCCGGAGAGACTTTGCAAGTTTTTGCAGCAGACGTTGAGAGGCTTTCCCATCTGGCCTTCTCGAACTGTCCTTCGGATGTTCGCGATAGCCTGGCCCTGAACTACTTCATAGACGGAGTGCGAAGTCCAGAAATTCAGACGGCTCTCCGGATGGCGGACATTAAAGATCTTAAATCCGGTCTGTTCTACGCAATGAAGTTCGAGGCTGCACAGCAAACATCCCGCAAGGATCGCCATTCAATCAGGGGCGTCGAAGTGAGCGCCCAGAATTCGAACTTAACTCGTCTCTCGGAACTTGAGCGACAAATGAAAGAGATGTCAGGGACCCTGAAGAAGATTGCAGCTCGCAAAGACCAAAGTAGACAACCACTGAAGTGCTGGAAATGTGGCGGTGAGGGCCACGTACGAAGGAACTGCGAAGCCCGCCAAGAAACAAGAGGGAAGGGTACCTCTTCCTCTTCAGCTCAGGAAAACTAAGCTATGGCAATCTCGCGGGGCGGAGGTCGCCAAATTGGAACCCCATCCCAAAGTTTTCCAGATTTCCTCAAGAAGTGGCGGCTGCAATGGACTCTTCATTTACGCATATGTGAATGGGTTTCCCTGCGAAATGATTGTGGACACAGGAGCCAACGTTTCCATCATTAGGACTGATGTGGCTCATCGATTTGGACTCAAGATCTTATGGACGCCGCCCTGCGTTACTCTCCAAACTGTGACAGGTGACAAAATCGAGATTGAAGGGAAAGTGAACTTAGAAATAATGTTCGGAAGCGCCAATTACCATCACACGGCATTCGTCGCTGACATTACAGATCCCTTCATTCTCGGACTGGACTTTTTGAGAAAATTTGATTTTTCTATTGACTTTAAAAATAATGAGCTGCACTCGATGAGGGAAGACATAGCAATTTTCAACACCGAAAATAACTTAAAATCCGCTCATCAAATAATAGCCCAAACAGATTTATTGATTCCCTCTAGATCAGAAGTACTAATACCTGGCTCCCTCAAGGAAAACAACAGCTTTAAATTCGGCCTCATTGAATATCCTAACCAGAATAATAGCCCAAAAGGAGTACTAGTGGCATCTACGCTTGTGGACCTTTCAAGGAATGCAGTTCCTGTGAGAGTCGCCAATGTAAGTGAAAGACCGAGGAATATTAAGAAAGGAGAAGTGTTGGCAACTTGTACTCCCGTAAACTGCATCATCAGAAGAATTGATTCCTCCGAGACTGTGTCTTCCGAGTCCTTGACTTCGAAATTAATTGGGAGTGCACCATTATCGCAGGATCAAAGGTACGCTGCGGAAAAATTGGTGGACAACTTCAAGCAGGTGTTTTCATCTACATCCGAGGATGTTGGTCGCACGAGTTTAACGCAGCATAGGATCGACACTGGAGATCATCCCCCTATCAAGCAGCATCCAAGACGACTACCGTTCGCCAAGAAGGAAGAGGTTGAGATCCTCGTAAAAGAGATGCAGGAGAATGACGTCATCGAACCCTCATCCAGTCCTTGGGCATCCCCTATCGTCTTGGTCCGAAAGAAAGACGGCTCCACCAGATTTTGTGTTGACTACCGACGCCTGAATGACATCACCAAGAAGGACAGTTACCCTCTTCCACGGATCGATGACACTCTGGACACCCTTTCCGGACACAAGTGGTTTTCGACCCTGGATTTAAAGAGCGGCTACTGGCAGGTAGAGATACACCCCGACGACCGAGAGAAGACGGCGTTTACAACCGGACAAGGCTTGTGGCAGTTTAAAGTGATGCCCTTCGGCCTCTGCAATGCACCAGCCACGTTCGAGCGTCTTATGGAATCAGTATTACGAGGACTCTCTTATGAATCCTGTCTTGTCTACTTGGACGACATTATCATCATAGGACGCAGTTTTGAGGAACATTTGGCTAATCTTAGGAAGGTGCTGCAAAAGCTTAAGGAAGCCAACCTGAAGTTAAGCCCGTCCAAATGTAATTTGTTCCGCCGTGAGGTGAACTACCTTGGTCACATTATCTCTTCCGAAGGTGTACGAACAGATCCAGATAAGGTATCTGCAGTCAAGAATTGGAGCCGCCCCGAAAATGTCCATCAGCTGCGAAGTTTCCTGGGGCTCTGCACGTACTACAGGAAGTTTGTGAAGGGTTTTTCCAACATTGCACGACCTTTGCATAAGCTGACGGAGAGCAAACAAAAATTTGAATGGTCCAAAGAATGCGAGGATGCATTTCTACAGCTGAAGGAGGCTTTAACATCAACGCCTATTCTCTCTTATCCTCAGCCTGAAAAATCCTTCATACTTGACACTGATGCGAGCCACGAGAGCGTTGGAGCTGTTTTATCTCAAGAAATAGACGGTAACGAACATGTCATCGCTTACTGGAGCAAATGCTTATCCAAGTCGGAGCGAAATTATTGTGTCACGAGAAAGGAATTGCTCGCCATAGTTAAAGCTGTAGAACATTTCCATCATTACCTCTACGGCCGTAAATTCCTGCTCCGGACTGATCATGCCTCTTTAACTTGGCTTTTGAATTTCAAGAATCCAGAGGGCCAGGTAGCCAGGTGGATACAGCGGCTCCAGGAATATGACATCGAGATTAAGCACCGAAAAGGTTTGTCACATGGTAATGCTGACGCATTATCAAGAAGACCTTGTTCCGAGAGCTGCCATTATTGCTCCCGAATTGAGAAACAGTACGGGACGACAATCCCTACTGCCTGTCAAGTTACTGCTACTTCATCATCTTCAGATCCTGATCCATGGAGTGACGACCAATTAAGAAAAGATCAGCTTGAAGACCCAGACCTAAAGCCTATCATAGAGTTAATGGAAAAAGACAGTCGGCGACCTAGCTGGCAAGACATTTCTATCTACAGTCCTGCAACGAAAAGATACTGGGCTCTATGGAAATCTCTCCAGTTGCGAAATGGCGTCCTGTATCGGAAATGGGAATCTGACGATGGTAAAGCATTCAAATGGCAGTTACTCCTTCCCAGATCAAGAATTCCAGACGTTCTAAAGGAATTGCATAGTAGTCCAACTGGAGGACACTTTGGTATCTTGAAAACCCTCCACAAGGTTCGAGAGCGCTTCTTCTGGAGCAAGACGAAGGATGACGTAGAGAAGTGGTGTCATTCTTGTGATGCCTGTGCTGCCCGTAAAGGACCGAAGAGAAGAAGCCGCGGGAAGCTACATCTTTACAACGTAGGAGCTCCTTTCGAACGAATCGGGATCGACATTCTTGGTCCTCTACCGAAAACTACTGATGGGAACAAATACATTCTCGTTTCCATTGACTATTTTACCAAGTGGCCCGAAGCATATTCCATTCCGGATCAAGAAGCTACCACTGTAGCAGAGACTCTAGTCCAGAATTGGATCTCGAGATATGGGACACCCTTGCAGATCCATTCCGATCAGGGGAGAAACTTCATCTCAGCTGTGTTTAAGGGCCTATGTAAAATCCTCAAAATTGAGAAAACTCGAACGACACCACTACACCCACAATCGGACGGCATGGTGGAGAGATTTAACAGGACAATTCTTAATAATCTCTCGCTTATGGTCTCCAAAAATCAACAGGATTGGGACAAGAAACTTCCTCTGTTCCTGCTGGCCTACCGCAGTGCTGTCCACGAGACCACCGGATATTCCCCATCACAGATGCTCTTCGGCCGAGAGCTTCGGCTACCTTGTGATCTCGTCTTTGGTCTCCCTCCTGATGCGCCTTCATCGCCTGAGGAGTACGTCCAGGATCTCCAGGCCCGGTTGGAAGACGTTCATCACTTCGCACGGGAGCGAATCAACATCGCGACGGAGAAGATGAAGACCCGATACGACACAAGGTCCACTGGCCATGACTTTCAAGAAGGTGACAAGGTGTGGCTATGGAATCCCATCCGACGTAAAGGTCTATCACCCAAATTGCAGTCGCATTGGGATGGACCCTACACAGTCCTCCACCGGCTGAACGACGTCGTAGTGAGGATCCAGAAGTCATCACATTCAAAACCTAGGGTTGTACATTATGATCGGCTAGCCCCATACTATGGCCATAGTTCGTAAAGTAAATCTAAAGCTACCATGGTAATTTGTTTGTAAATTTTGTATATAACTTTTGCCTTTAATTGTCTGTAATATTACTTCATCAATGTTATTATTTCTTTCATGTTCTCATTGTTATTGTTTATCATGTTTATGATTGGTTATCACGTAATGTGTGCATCTGTAATTTTTCCCTTGCTTCTTTTCTGGGGATTGTACTGCCCGGGACGTGCAGTCCTTAGGAAGGGGGCAATGTTACAGATCTTGTAAATAGTTGTTGTTTTTCCTGCCTTGCATCATTTTCATTAGTTTTGGTTTTATCTGACGTCATGTTGCAAAAGTATCTGAAGATATCACTTTTATCACTTGTATACCGGCCCTGTAACGTTTTGTAGTTTTTACACTTGCCCTGCATTTAATAAGCGTGAAGACATTTTTCGCTCGGAGTGTTTTCTTTTTTTTTCTTTTTATTTTTATTACTAGAAGTTTCTTGAATGGATTACGTAATGTTATGAATGAAACAGAATGCTCCGGATTTTGCTAGAATGTTCCTTCCGAGTATAAATAGCCTTGAACACAGTTTTTAGGCAGTGAGTTGTTTTCAGATTTGATCTGGTGACTCGTTTTCGTTCGCTTGGCGAATGGTTGTTTTGCTTTTGTAATTGCTTAATTACTGTTCACGTTTGATACGTGGTGCTGAGTTACTGTTGAGAGTACAGTGTACTGTTTTGCTACCTAATTGCTGGATGTTTAGCAATTGTTTCCTGCTCATATTGTAAATAGTGTAAATACTTGTAAATAAATTTATAGTTACTTCCTCAAGATTGGAATGCTCATTTGAAGAAAGTTGAAGGTGCTACGGACTCGTTACAATATTGAACCGTTCAGAAAAAAATTAACATTAGCGTCTACGGGGAATTTAAGTTGAATGTTGATCCTGAACTTAAAGTCGGATTTCCTTCAAACTAACTTTGTAAGAAAATGGTTTTGATAAATAACACAGGCCAACAAAAAAAACCTTTTTGAAAACTTTTTTAATTTTAATAGCTGATCTTGATAGATTTTTATGTGCTGAATCCAAATCTGCTTGTAGTTTTTATGTATCACCCTTAGTTTCCAAGCAAAATGTATTTTATTATATAGTCTAATACCCATTTACAGTATATAGGGAAATCAATGAAACACTGTAGAATCGTAAAAATGGTTTGTATTTACAGTAAAATACTTGGAATAGTAATTTTATGTGATGATACAAGGTTCACTTGTCAACTGGAATTGCTTTATATTTTCTTTCCCTTTTTTCCTTGAAGCTTCTTGTGTAGCTTTTCCTGCGATGAATAGCTTGCTGAACTTCCCGGTGAAGTGACCAACAGTAATCCCCCATCATGTTGTAGCATGTGTTTCAGCAGTGCTGCCAACATCATCTTTGTTCATTAGACCTATTTTTTCATGTTATCTTAACTATGAAAAAGCTGTTAAATTCTAAAAATGTTTCTTTATTTCATGAATGTAACTATAAAATGTGAATAAATGGTGGGTGATACAACTTTTTAAGCATCATATTTGGATTCAGCAACCTAAACAACATAAGAATAAGGTATTTTCATTAAAAAAGTTTTTTCATCGTTGGCCTGTGTAATGTTTGTAACGTACTTTTCTGAGTAATCTTCTGTGAGGACTCTGATTCCGACTCCGACTCCGCAAACATGGCGGAAATGCAGGCTCAGAAAAAAAATTACTGACTGTGCAGACGATTTTTGTTTATTTATTCATTTGTTTTATTTTATTTATTATTATTATTATTTTTTTTTTTTTGGCAGACGATGTTTTTTTTGTAACAAAAATTTTTCATTCACGAGAACATTTTATTCTTTTTTTATATTTAACAACTGGCAACAGATTAAAAGTGAAATTCGAGACATTTTATTAACGGACGAGTTTTTTTTTTTTCTTTCTTTGATAAAATGTGTTTTGATGCTCTTTGTACTTTTATTTATTTATTTATTTTATTATTATTATTATTTTTTTGAAAACGATGGAGGATTTTTTCTACGGAGGAACTGTAACAGTTACACTCTTTAAAAGGTGCTACAAAACTTTATTTATTCGTTAATTACTTTTTACGTGTCTATTTCATCTGATGAAAGGGGTATATTTTGCTTTTTGAAATAAGCTCTAAGTGCTAAAAAGGTACGTTTGACATAATTTTAAGTCTCAGATAATCAAAAGAATAATGATCAGATGCGAGAATGCCGATGTCGATGTACGGGAAAGTAGGCTCGTTTAGTTCCTGACAGAACTTCTTGTTTATTTTTAAATTTTAAACATGCCAAGGACTGCCAATAATGGCTTAGCTTGCCGTCCAATCAACAGCTAGTCCCCTTCGGGGGAATCCATCCAATGACGATCGACCGGTGAGGTAGTCACCAGGCCCTAGGTACTCACCAGGCCTCGGTCGAATAACTATACTGCGTTCTTTTTAGCCTACTTTCCCGTTAAAAGTAAAAGAAAGACGAAAAAAGTATTATAAGTAGTTTAATGCATCTAAAAAATATCGCCAAGTTAAAAAAATATCGCCAAGTCCAAAAAATATCGCCAAGTTAAAAAAATAAAAAGGTAAAATGAATATTGAAAAATTAAAAATTTGAAAGTAGGGTATTGAGATGGAGAATTTGTGCGTCGGTCGGTCGGTCGGTCGGTCTGTCTGTCCCCCCCCTAATAACTTTTGAATGAACATTCCGATTTGGACAAACTTTTTTTTATTGGAAAGATCTCGGCGAGTACAGCTCATTCCCATATTTGATTTTTCGATTTGAACAATTTTTGGTTCAACTTTGAACCGTTCAAACAACCTATCCCGCGATGCTAACTTTTGAGTGAACAGTCCGATTTAAACAATTTTTTTTTTGTTCGAAGCATCTCGGCAAGGATACTTTATAACCGCATTTAAATTTTCAATTTGAACACTTTTTCGTTCAACATTGAACCGTTCAAGCAACCTTTCCCCACCTAATAACTTTTGAGTGAACCGTACGAATGGAATAAACTTTTTTTTGTTTGAAAGATCTCGAAGAGGCTTTCCCATACATTCCCATATTTCGCTTTTTGATTTGAACCATTTTTCGTTCAATTTTGAACCGTTCAGAAAAAAAATTAACATTAGCGTCTACGGGGAATTTAAGTTGAATGTTGATTCTGAACTTAAAGTCGGATTTCCTTCAAACTAACTTTGTAAGAAAATGGTTTTGATAAATAATGTTTGTAAAGTACTTTTCTGGGTAATCTTCTGTGAGGACTCTGATTCCGACTCCGACCCGCAAACATGGCGGAAATGCCGGCTCAGAAAAAAAATGACTGACTCTGCAGACGATTTTTTGTTTATTTATTCATTTGTTTTATTTTATTTATTATTATTTTTTTTTTTTTTGGCAGACGATTTTTTTTGTAACAAAAATTTTTCATTCACGAGAACATTTTATTCTTTATTTATATTTAACTGGCAACAGATTAAAGGTGAAATTCGAGACATTTTATTAACGGACGAGTTTTTTTTTCTTTGATAAAATGTGTTTTGGTGCTCTTTGTACTTTTATTTATTTATTTATTTATTTTTTATTTATTTATTTTTTTTTTTTTTTTTTTTGGAAAACGATGGAGGATTTTTTCTACGGAGGAACTGTAACAGTTACACTCTTTAAAAGGTGCGACAAAACCTTATTTATTCGTTAATTACTTTTTACGTGTGTATTTCATCTCATGAGAGGGGTATATTTTGCTTTTCGAAATCAGCTCTAAGTGCTAAAAAGGTATGATTGACATAATTTTCAGTCTCAGATAATCAAGAGAATAATGATCAGATGCGAGAATGCCGATGTCGATGTACGGGAAAGTAGGCTAGTTTAGTTCTTGACAGAACTTCTTGTTTGTGATTATGCGGTAGATTAGCTAGGTCTGAAGAAGAACGTGAAAGCAAATTTAAATGGGTTATTTATTTTATCCGTGTGATTTTCCAAAAAACCATTTTCTATTTTCTAACTGTTGCCAATATCAATTCTCTTTTTATTTAACCTGGTATCGATTATTGGCATAGATGAATATAAAAATCCTAAGAAAGCAATAAATTTCATACTTAGCCCAGAGAAGCCTTCCCAAGTAACACACTTCGTTTTTTAAAGGTTGTAAAATGGTTATTAACGTTGTAACAACCGATTAAAAACGTTTAAACGTTTTTTGTGCAACCTGAGTTGGTTCAAAATTTTCATCATGATTACTATGAATATTGTTGTTGCGAGGCAACAAATTTTTTGCAACAATGGGTGGAAAATTTAATCATTTAATGTAGAAATGACATGAAATTTACTGTTTTCCATAATAACTTTTTAAAACTAAGTTTTTTAGAAATAAATTATAGCTTACACTGATTCCTGTTCATGTAACTATCTACGGTGGAAAAATGTTTAAAATCGATCCAGTAGTTTTGAAGCTTACCCCGGACATACATACATACAAAAGTAGTCATTTATGTACATAGATTTGCATTTTATCTAAACTTTTGCATCGCAGTATATGTATGTATGTAACTCTGAATCTTTACTAATATATAAAGCTGTAGAGTTTGTTTGTTTGTTTGTTTGTTTGAACGCGCTAATCTCAGGAACTACAGGTTCGATTTGAAAAATTCTTTTTGTGTTGAATAGTCCATTTATCCAGAAAGACTTAAGGCTATAGTTTGAAAAGATTCGATAAGCGATTCGTTTTTTATTCGAATTCAAGGCAATTTTCTCATAAATTGCCGAATACTGGGGTTAAAAATTACTTGCACATATTAATGTTATATATCGTTGGAAGCAGAAAAATTTTGTCCGTCCTATGCAGTTTGTTTCGATTCTCTAACTTAAACACAGCACGAGTAATTCAATTTTTAAACTTGCCTTTTGCGAGGCTTTACCCGATTTCTTGCAATACTTGGTTCATTAAAACCATCAATAAAAACTAAACTAATTATTCCACAATTTTGACTTTTCCGCCATTGGATAGAGCGATATTTTTAACCCCAGAATTGATTCGACTTACAGTCGAAGAACCAAGCTTTTATCTCCACTAGAAAAAAAGTTACAAGCGTTTGAACTTTGAGTTCGAAAACCTCTTTCCTGATCAAACTATTAAAGTTTTATTGCGTTGCTATGGCGACATCTTTTAAATTCATTGTTGGTGTCCTTTTCTTCATTTCGTTTCTTAAAAGCATTTCATTTTACGGCGTTTCAACAAGGCAAATAATGCGATCGTCCGTGTTTCACTTGAATTCCTGCATACTTAATGGCTTATATTTTTTTTCTGGTACCATTTTGAAAATGTGTTTCAAATTAAATTGTAATTCATGTTTTTAGCAGGGATTTTTTTTGGCTGCGATCTAAATATTAAAACAACTTTTTTGTTTGGAATTTTGCAATTAATGTTACAGGAAGAGAGCGGTTTGGAAATATTTGTTTTTGGTAGGGAATTGTATTTGTTTATTAGGGAGAGTGTTAAATATGTGCTACTTGACATTGTTTTTATTCCTGAGGAAGCATGTGCAAATAATGCGATTGACTTTTTTATGCGGGAAAGTTTTTTAGCGAGCCGCTTTAGCGGGGAGTAGTTTTTTGATACCGGTTTCGCTAAAACTTTCCTCCTCCTTTAAATGCGAGCCGCCTTGGCGGCGAGTAATTTGTTTTAAGTTTCCTTACTACTTTAAAGGCGAGCCGCCTTGGCGGCGAGTAGTTTGCTGAAACTTTCCTCGCTACTTTAAAGGCGAGCTGCCTTGGCGGTTATATATCATTACTGAAACTTTCCTCGCTACTTTAAAGGCGAGCTGCTTTGGCGGTTATATATCATTATATACCGCCTTGACGGCGAGTAGTTCATTTAAATTTTCATCACTACTTTAAAGCCCGTGCAACGCCGGGCCCCACAGCTAGTAAAAGATAAAATTCACGGTCTTTACAAATGTAAAAGTAACATATTTAATACTATTGTTAATACTAAAGGCCAAACTATATTACATGTTGATGTATATGAGTGCATCTAAAAGCACATGTTTAGTTTTTTAAAACTAATTTCAAGATTTTTTTATGCACTGCTGTTGAGTTATTTTATTTATTTTATGTTTATCGAATTAGACTTACACTTTTATTTGTGTCCTCATGTCTCAGTTATTTCTCAACGTTTCCTGACAAATCTAGTCATACGTTAATGCAGCAAAATTTTCTAAGAAAATGTCGTTCTTTATTTACGTTGACTAGCTGCCAGGGCAGCTAGATTAGCTTCCTGCGGCATGTTGATGCATAACGTCCCCCCTCTCTAACTTTTACCTCATTCTGAAGTTTTATTTGATATAATTTAATGTTCATTCGATTTCAAGACATACCACGAACGTGGCCCGGCGTTGCACGGGCACTTCGTGCCTCGAAAGTAGTGAGGAAAATGTCAAGAAACTACTCCCCGCCAAGGCGACTCGCTAACAGGCGCTTCACGCCTTTACTTTTTTCCTGTATAAAAAAATTCATTCGAATTATTGAGATGCTTCGCGCCTTCAAGATGGTGAGGAAAGTTTCAGTAAGTTCAGCTCGCTCAAAGGAAAAAAAAGCAGACATTGATACTCAGTTTTTAATATAAGTAGATGGCTCTTCAACAAATGAATGTTTCAAAATATTACAAGTAGCTAGCGATAAAAATACTATGTAAGTCGCCCGCTTATGAGTTTCGTGTTTGATTTAGTTAAGCCTTCATTCAAAATTCTCATTATCATTTTTATCACTGTTTCATGGCAACCACGTTTTGCAATGCAACAATGGATTTCATATTTAATCATTTATTAGGCTTAATCGCTTAAAATTTGACTACTTATTAATTGATATCTTCGCTAATTAAAATCGTATAATTATATAAATTGAAACTAATGAAGCCTGAAAAATTACCTATCTATCGGTACCTGGTTCGACTTTCAGTTCATTGGCGTTCAGGAGAAAGAAGCGTGACATAGAAAGATAGTTAGAAAGAAAGTTAGAAAGATACTCAGTTTTTAATATAAGTAGATTTTTCAATAGAATAATAGTTTACACACAGAGCAATTTTAACCGTTTGCATTTAATCTTGTTGTAAAAGCTAAGTGGGGAAAAAGTCCATAGCGCCGTAACTATGACAACCATCAGGGGAAAAGTGCGGAAATTAATTTTGCTTTGAGCCGTCAGCTCTCGTAACCTATCCCGGTTAAACCACGAGTTGTGGTAGGTACGGGGTACGGGGGACCCTGGAGTGTGAGCTCTCGTTACACGGGTATAGACAAGGTGGCCAGCGGCATTGGCGGCTCGTACAGGGGGGGGGGGCAAGGGGGGCCCCCTCAATTCCAAAAGTAAAGGGGCCATGCCCCCTCACTTTTCAAGGTTAAGAAGTAATGATCGAGTGAAAAAAGATTTTTTATTCCGTGGATCAATTAATTTCACGAAGTTAAAAGCTAAAGAGTTCGAAAGTCGGGCTTTTTCTCATGGTATTTTATTAAAATGAATGAAAATCCTCAAGCCTGGTCATTTCAGAGGCCATTTTTTGCATTTTGTAGAGATTCTTTAATCAGTAATGTTAAAATTCAATAATCAAACTAATTGAAACAAAAATAATAATTAAAAAAAGCTTTAGAGGTACTGCCTCCTAACTCCCTTAGCCCATTTCCTCCCCCCCCCCCACCCGCACTTAACCTGATCCCCCACTTTTTAGGTGTACTAGCCGCCTATGGCCAGCAGTTTAATTTACACAAATGGTAATTGAATTTATGTGACATTTAACATTCGGCTCTTACTATTAAACCATACCACTAGTCTAAAAATAAACGCGTTCTAAAAAAAAAGCCACCATTTTCTTTTGCGACCGAATCTGTCACGATTCGTTTTATATGCTGAGTGGGAAATTCGTATTCGATTGTTTCGGGTTCGCGGCGCTGAATGTCTACTTAAAATGGCGATCATCATTTCACGGTCGAGCGAACTGCCGGCAACATTCGTAGTACGTCAACCTGCTATGTTCAAGGAAATGGAGACTGATGCATGGCGCTACAAATGCGAAAAACTTCGAGCATAGATTCGTGAACGAAAACGTTTGTTTCAATGCCAAGCAAATAAAATATTGTTACAAATCTTGTAAATAGTTGTTGTTTTTCCTGCCTTGCATCATTTTCATTAATTTTGGTTTTATCTGACGTCATGTTGCAAAAGTATCTGAAGATATCACCTTTATCACTAGTATACCGGCCCTGTAACACTTTGTAGTTTTTACACTTGCCTTAACCTTAATAAGCGTGAAGACATTTTCGCGCTGAGTGTGTTTTTGTTTTCCTTTTACTAGAAGTTTCGTGAATGGATTGTTCGAATTTATGAATAAACAGAATACTCCAGATATTTCTAGAACGTAGTAGAAATGTCCTTCAGAGTATAAAAAGCTGGCCTTGAACACAAGTCAGTTAGTTTTTCTCAGATGGGATTTCTGAGATGCTCGTTTTCGTTCGCTTGCCGAATGGTTGTTTTGCTTTTGTAATTGCTTAATTACTGTTCACGTTTGATACGTGGTGCTGAGTAACTGTTGAGAGTCAGTGGCGGATCCAGACTATGGATTTGGGAGGGGAACTTTTGTAGAAACTGTTTAATGGGGGGGGGGGGGAGCTCTCTCTCGCGCTGCAAAAGCTCTCGCTTTTTTCAGCGCGCTTTTTAATAAAGAATTAAATGCAATACAAATTTTGTTCGTCACAAATTCTCAGATAATAATTTCAATCCCCGTTTGTTTATTGTTGAACTTTTTAATTAAGAAAAAAAATTAGAAGAAACTATGAAATATAAAGAGCAATTCAACAAAAAATAAATACAAATGTGATTAAGAAAGTTTGTGGCCACAAACTTGAAGTCTCGCACTGATCAATCTAATTTGTTTAAAAAAAGTACTAATGATAAACACTTAGTAAGCTTTATACACATTAATGTAAGTATGAAGGCTTTCACGGCTGGTGTCAATATTAGTTAAGGATTCCAGGCTGTTGTGCCGTGGTCTAATGGCTTTAATCCATACGTTTCAATCGCAACTGTGGCGGTCACCTTCAGTGGCTTTCAGCTAATCAACAACAAGCCACTGAAGATACTAGGCGTTAAATTCCGTCATTTTCCGCGTAGTTCTGCTATATCTCATAGATGGCAGCACGAGTGAATTCCAAAATTTTTAAATGCGATTTTTACAGAATTTACGAAAAAAATATAGATTGACATTGTGTATGAACTATTTCTGGAATACAAAAGTGGTCAATTAAAAAACAAATCTCCTGACAAGTTAGTTTCGAGATTTTTAAAAGTAATAACACAAATAACGGGATTAAGGAAATTAAGGATTAAGGAGATTAAGGAAATTGAAAACTAACTTCAAAACAACGTTTTGAAAATGAATGAAAATTTTCGAACTTGGTTTTTACTTATTCACTTATTTTTTCGGCACACAAAGAAAATACATGCATACATAAAAACAAAAGGAATTTTAATTTATATTGTTCATAAGAATAGTGACACATAAACAAATTAATTTATATATTTTTTAAGGTGATTGCGAAATCAACGACAAAAATATGGATTGAAACTCTGTTGTAACTGTTTTTCAAGCACGAAAGGGGTCAAATTCGTAAATAAATCTTTTAATGGTCATTGCTTTTCCTGAGAGAAGAGGGCAGGATTAAAACTATTAAAATTTGATAACACTACAAGTTAGATTTGAGATTTTAATTAGAAATTACACAAATAACTTTTAAAAATATGACATAAAATTGTAAAGATAATTTTTGGACTTCAAAATGGGTGTAATTAATGAAATAACACTTCAGATCCAAATTTTGCTGTTTTCAGCGGTAAGGGAGGGGGGGGGGATGTGACTGAAAAAGTAAGCTCAAAACAACATTAGGAAAAATGGATGAAAAACTTCGACTTAATTTTTTTCCTATTCACTTCTTTTCCCGGCACATGAAGCTCATACGTGGGTACATTACGAAGCATTGAAATAATGACACTTCCGATGAAAAATGTCTAACCATGCAAAATGATCAACAAAAATTCATAACACAAAAATAATTTATTTTGATGAAAAATTTTAAAGATTAAATGAATAATAAATTTCAGTGCAAAATATAACTTTTAGATATGTAAGTGTCATAAGGATATAAAGTTTTAAATTTTTCTGAAAAACAAAAACATATGAAATAAAGTTAAAAGAAGAAACTTTAAGTTAAAAATTAGCGCATACGTGTTTCAGATTTGCAAAGATCTCCCTTTTTTTGTACAAAACAGATCTGAGTCTCAGGTTATTGTCTCTATCATTGCTTGCATGATTTGTGCATTGAAAAAGGACAAGTCGAAAAATCATTTTATAGGCTGTCAATAAAATCCATTGTTTTTAAAACGCGCGAATTTTTAATGCTCTGATATTTTACAAACACTTCAACAGTTTTTTATTTTAAACTTTTCTTTCTTTTCTCTTCAGTACATAAACTATATCGCCCATGTGCAGTAGTGGCACAACGCAAAATACAAAATAAAAATACTGAAAAAATAAATAAATAATAACAAAAAATAAATAAATGAAAAAAAATAAACCCACGACTTTTGAACAAAAAACAAGTGTCCATGAAAATACATTCTTTTCTGCGGAAAAAAGGGAAATAAAAAATTAATTTGAATTTTGACAGCTCGAATTCAATTATTGTTTTTCGCAGTGACGAATTGCGTAACTACGTTACCAAATATCCAAAATCAGAATAAAGAGTAAAATCAAACTTAAGCAATTTTAAGAAAGAAAAAATAGTATCGGTACACCTAAGACATCAACAAAAATTAACTTTATTGTGATATTAAATAAATATTCATCCAAGTTCATAAAAATATTCTTACCTGCAACGCTGGAAAATACCACTTCATCTTCGACATCAGATTGAACATTGTGAAGAAATTTTATATGTGCTAAAAAATCTGCCCGAAAGCTCGTTTCATAATTGCAGTCTTGGCACCTATAATGACCTTTCTTGCATTCGTGCTTATTTGAACTTTTAAGAACAACAGAACATTTTTTTTGTGATTGTAAAAAGCAGATTTTTTCAAATTTGCCCCACACGGGCACTTGTACTCTTTTGATGAATTCATTTCTCAAACATGCTAATACCTTTTTTCAACTGAGAAGTTAGGAAAAATTTTTCGCCGAAATATTCCCGCTAAATTAAAGCAGAACAAAAATGAACGCTGCTGATTGGACAAAGGTTAATGCGCGCGGCACATCCCCCCCCTACCTCCAAATATATGGCAGATAAGAAAAAGAAAACATCGCAGGCAATAATACTATATTAATCAAGCATGAAATCTAATGCCTCGTATCATTTTGCAATGTTTTATATTTTTCATCAAACATATCATTGCTTCAATGATTTCTTATAACCTAAACAAAAATTATTTTTATTTTAATGTTTGCACGTTTAAGTTCACGAAATAGTTCATGCATAATTTCAATGTATATTCTTTTCGTTAATTTTGTAAAAATCGCATTTAAAATTTTTGAAATTCGCTCGTGCTGCCATCTATGAGATATGGCAGAACTACGCGGAAAATGACGGAATTTAACGCCTAGTACTGAAGATGACCGCCGCAGTTGCGATTGAAACGTATGGATTAAAGCCATTTAGACCACGGCACAACAGCCGGAATCCTTAACTAATATTTTGTACACATTTTTTTATTTTAATCCAATGTGGATTGTAACTTTATTTTACTCTTAGCCAGCCTAAGCGATCAGCATGATTTCAGCAGTATTTACAAATTCAGTTGTATTTACAAATCTGGGACATGAATACGCCAACTTGATGTGAATTAAGAAATTAATGCACTATTATAAGTTTATTACATTTATTATCTGTTAATTAGTATATTTATTTGAGCTTAAAGGTTACCCAATGACCTTTAAATTCAAATTAATGTTCGTATGAATCAAAAAAAAAAAAAAAAAAAAACGTTTTCAGTGACTTTGAGCGAAAAATAAAGGCTGATTATTCGAACGATATTGTTGCAGTCCTTCAATAAATAAATTTTTTCTTTCATCAACATTTTTTAAAATTATGTTTTAAATAAGTTGTTCATTTCGAAACATTGTTAAATTTGTAGTTATCATCGTCATTCTTCGTTCTGTTAATCTCGGAACAACTTGCCCCCACGTCAGGGTAAGTTGTTCCTTTTCGGGTTTATTTACCATAGAATTAATTATTAAAAAACCTTACGAAATAAAACTCAAAAAAAAAAAAAACAGCTTTTGTATCAAAGGGACAAAGAAAAACCTTGGAATATTAATTTTAGACTCTTGTTTTCCGAACAAATTTTAAGCATGAGTAAAACACGGAACTTTTGGCCCCGCTCTCTCCTGCTTACATTTATTTTTTCTATAAGTATTTAATGTAGAACAAATTGAATGAAAGAACTAAGACTTACATGAAGAAAAGAAGATAGCTGCAGAACAGAACAGTTCTCATCAGCAAAAAAAAATCTTGAAAATAAAACGTAGCTATCACAAATAAATCTGTTATAGTTGTGGTGGTATTGTGCAGCACAGAATAAGCGCACTAAACACGAAACACAGGGTTACCAACTCTTAAAAATGCCCCCCCCCCCCTCCCTAAACTCAACTCAAAAAACCCTTAAATGCGATTGGATAATAATGACGTCATAAATCAAAAACTTTGGTTGCCACTTAAAATTTTTGGTAGCCAAATCTCAAATATGAAAACAAAAGGAATCTGAAAAACGAAATTATTTTTCTTTTCTCTGTTCTGAAAATTTTTATGCACCTTGGCGTTTTGGAGGGGGAACGTTCCCCCAGTTCCCCCCCTGTGGATCCGCGCCTGTTGAGAGTACAGTGTACTGTTTTGCTATCTAATTGCTGGATGTTTAGCAATTGTTTCCTGCTTTATTGTAAATAGTGTACATACTTGTAAATAAATTTATAGTTACTTCCTCAAGATTGGAATGCTCATTTAAGAAAGTTGAAGGTGCTACGGACTCGTTACAATATGATGTCCGAATGGAGAGGGGGTTGGGGAGATAATAAATGAAATGTAGTACTTTAATATGGTGGCAGTTGAGTGTTTTCATTTCGAACGTTTTGATTCCGAAACATTTCAGAGTCCGTTCTTTTTAATACACTCTTTTTAGGAACATGCAATACACCTCCAACTCGGTCATTTCCATCCATGAACTGAAGTTTCGTGCTTGTTATGCACTCACCAGCATGGAATAGGAAAGTAACTGAGTTGGAGGCAAAAATCATCTTTTAGAGCAAAGAGAGACAAAAAAAAAACTGGTAGAATGACCGAGTTGGCGGTGTATTGCTTGCTCCTGCCTTACACCTTGCTTTAGGGCGGTTACTCACTGCTTTATACACTTTTATTACTTTTACATGGTGGGTTTGTTTGTTTGCATGTATGTAACTCTGAATAAAAGATAAAATTCACGTTCTTTACAAAGATAAAAGTAATATATTGTTACAAATCTTGTAAATAGTTGTTGTTTTTCCTGCCTTGCATCATTTTCACTAGTTTTGGTTTTATCTGGCGACATGTTGCAAAAGTATCTGAAGATATCACTTTTATACTTTTTATATTTTTGCCCTAACTTTAATAAGCATGAAGACATTTTTCGCTCGGAGTGATTTTTCTTTTTTTCATTGCTAGAACTTTCTTGAATGGATTACTTAAGTTATGAATGAACGGGATTTTGCTAGAATGTTGTCGAGATTTCGTACCGAGTATAAATAGCTGAACTTGAACACAGTCAGTTAGTTGTTTTCAGATTTGATTTCTGGTGACTCGTTTTATTCGCTATTCGCTTGGGCGAATGTTTGTTTTGCTTTTGTAATTTCTTAATAACTGTTCACGTTAGATACGTGGTGCTGAGTTACTGTTGAGAGTACAGTGTACTGTTTGCTACCTAATTGCTGGATGTTTAGCAATTGTTTCCTGCTCCTATTGTAAATAGTGTACATATTTGTAAATAAATTTATAGTTACTTCCTCAAGATTGGAATGCTCATTTAAAGAAAGTTGAAGGTGCTACGGACTATTATTGATACTAAAGGCTAAACTATATTACATGTTGATGTACTATAAGTTTTTCAGTTGTTTGTGTATGTAACTCTGAACGAAAGATTAAATTTACGTTCTTTGTAAATACAAAAGCAATATATTCAACACTATTATTAATATTAAAGCCTGAACTATATTACATGTTGATGTATTAGAAGTGCATGTAAACTTAGAGGATATTCAATAGTTTTGAAAATCAGAGAAAACCAGTTCCAGTATCATGGCTTTTTTTGAAAAAGCCACCATTTTGTCAAGTACGTGACAACTCATGTGCATTCTACTTATATACAAAGGAGTCGGTAACGGTAACAGTGTCGCGAGTTCAATGGTTTTTTACTATATCTCAAAAAATGTCCAATAAGCCTAAAGAAGTTTTCACTTCAAATAAAAAAAAACTTTCAGACAGAAGATGACCACTATACTACAATCGAGCCTGCTTTGTAGAACAGCCAATTTTCCACGAAAAAATATTCTAATAATCGAGATATTCCATTATCCGGGATGAAAATAATGCATTACAACAATGAATCCAAATTGAAAATCTCTTATATTAAGCGGGATATTCTTATAACCGGTATTCTAACAAGCGGGATTGACATTTTTGAGCTTTAAGGGAAGGATCTGGGCTCAAGTACCACTCCTTTTCCCACGTCACTGGACCATGTTACCTTAATTTTGTCTCGATTTTTAATCCTCAGCATTTGACCGAAACTCTGAGAACGACCA